>OU015528.1:81839299-82074299 GCA_907165065.1 Caprimulgus europaeus
TACCCCGAAAACCTGCGCCGAGCCGGGAGCGGTGCCGGCCCCTCCAGCCCCTGTGCTTCCCCGAGGGGCGGCTGGGACAGGATTCCCACGGGTGACCTGGCTGGGAACGTGAGCACGAGGGGCTGAATCGATGCCTTTAATTCCAAACTAACCCGTAGAGCGGTGGCTGCCGGGGGGACGCACTCTGTATAGCAATAAGAAACACTTTGCCTGCGTAGACGGGGTCCTGGCGCCGGCGCAACGGCCGCGCCGGTAACGGCTGATGGACGAGACCGTGGCTGGTGTGGGGAGGGTCCTGGCTGAGCCCGGACCGCCCCCAGGGGCTCGACACCGGGAAATCCCGGTCCAGCTCCACGTGGCCTTTCCTCCGCACGGGGAAGGGGTGGCCAAGGGGGTGCCCAAGTGGGTGAATTAATTCAGTGCAATGACATAGGGGAGCCTTTTCTTCTCATGATGCCTACTGCCCTTAAATGTTGACTCCGGGTCTTTGTACGCGCTGTCGGGGTATCTCTGTGTATATGAGGGACAACATTGGAAATTACTGCCTTTTTGGTTTTGTTTTTTCTTTTTTTTCCCCTGTTTATTTTTCTGAGTAATTCCAGATGTACTTTAGTCTCTCTACTGTCGAAACTTTTATATTGTAAATCTGATGCTGGTGGCTTTTGGTTATTTTGGTTTTTGTTTTTTGTAAAAAAGGACCAAAAAAAAAAGAAAAAAAAAGAGAAAAAAGAAAAAGAGGAAAAAAAAAAAAAGTCTGCATCTCTCTATGTTGTCAGTTTTAGGCTGTAAATTCCAACTATCAATAAAAGCTCAAAATTGATGTGCCGGTGGTGGGTTCATCCTGCAGGACACCCCGAGCCCCCGCCGTGCTGCATCCCACCCTCTGCTCACACCAATGGGACGGCTTCGCTCTCCAGCTTCAGCTTGATCACCCCAAGCAGGCACAAACCCAGCACTGCCCAGTCCCCTATGACTGACCCATGTCCCTCAGCACTGTGTCTACACAACTCTTCAGTCCCTCCAGGGATGGGGACTCCACCACTGCCCTGGGCAACCCCTTCCAATGCCTCAGAACCCTTTCAGCAAAGAAATTCTTCCTCACATCCCATCTCAACTGCCCTGGCCACAACTGGAGCCCATTTCCTCTTGTCCTGTCCCTTGCTCCTTGGTTGAACAGACCCACCCCCACCTCTCTGCACCCTCCTTGCAGGGAGCTGGAGGCACTCAGGCAGTTGTAGAAAGGCTTTTTCTGGCTCACAGGATCAGTAAAGCAACGCCTCTGCCGTGACACGCGTCTCTGCTCTCACCTGGAGGTTACCTGGAGCACAAGTGATGTGGTCCCACAAGGAGCGGTCGTGGGCCAGGGTTGCTGATTCTGGATGAAGCCCCCAGTGCCCACGGGCTGTAACAGCTGTTGGGCCAATGGGAGAGGCACTGAAGTGGCCAATGATCTCCTCACCTCCCTGGCCAGTGCTTCTGCTTGCCCCGGTTTTGCCTTTGCCAAGGTCTGGCGTGGGAGCTGCCAACCCCGTGGTGCCTTGGGCAGATGTTTGCCTCTGCACAGCTGGTCCCTTCTGTAGAACAGTGATAGCTGCATTGTGAGGAAAAACTCTCAGTCCCGTGGCTTCTCGTGCCAAAATCCTCAAGTCTTCACCCTGAAGGGAGCTGCTGGTGGTGGGGTTAAGGCTGCAGCAGCACCGGGGCGAGCAGGGCTGGGCTCAGCTCCTCCCGCTGTGGGCATGAAGGCAGCTCCCTGCTGGCACCTTCTCTGCTCGGTCCATGGGCCCTGTCAGGACTTTGTGATGATGCTGAAGCCTGGAGCCTCCCCCCCGTGCTCTGTGGTTTCTCAAGGGGTCCCTGACTTGGTGGCTGCAGCCAGGAGCAGGTTTAAGAGCTGTGTGAAGTCACCTCTCCGTATTTAATGACACATTTAGATTGGCTCGTCAAGGGGAATCAGACACAGGTTTGGTACCAGGTGCCACCAGTCCTGGTCCCTCGGTGCTCCCAGTGCTCCCCAGCACCAGCCAGTGATGGGGGAGCGTTGCAAACCAGCACTGTTGCTTTGGGTTTCTTTCCAGCTTCCCTTTAACGCCGGTTCCCAGCCTCTGCTGCAGCACGAGGCAGCTTCAGGCTGTGGCAGCCCAGCAGCTGCCCTGCAGATCCCACCCCTGCCGTGCTGTCGTGCTGGGATGGAGCTGGGCCCAGGGACCCCTCCATGGTGCAGCCAGAGGTGAACCCCCATTTCCTGGGGCAGTGGTTCTGCTGAGGGTCCCCAGATGGGGACTAACCCCTGGGCAGAGCAGCACAGCTGAGCTCTGGTGACACCAACATTGGGCTCATGGAACCAGAGTCCCTTGGAGAAGAGTAAAACCCGACAGAGCAGGAGCAGGTGGGGCTCTGCAGACGTCACACAGGACCAAGGTCCTTGTTTGCCACAGGGACCAGTGCAGATGCTGCTCAGGTGAGTCCCTGGTGCTGTGCCAGCCTCTCTCTGTCCCTATGAAGCAGGGGACAACCGAGTCCCCCCAGGACAGGAGCTGAGCCCTGTGGTTCTCCTGCCCCAGAGCATGGTGGGGGGGCAGTGGATGTTGGTGGCAGTGAGGTGAAAGGGCGTCTGTCATATTAATTTTTTTTATTAAATTCAGTTAGTTTTCTTTTTATATAATAACCTTTTTCCTCTAGGCACAATACAATACAAGGACTCTGTATGTTTGACACAATGTACAGAAACTTCAATAATCTACAACTGCTCAGGTAAGTTACAAAAAAAACCTCCATGTGACACCAGCTACCTGCCACAGCCATTATTGTACAATAAAACAAAGAGGGGGGGACCTGGGGGCGGGGGGGGGGGGGGGTTAAGACTGTACAAAGATCTCTGCACTGAAATAAAACATTGTACTTTAAAAACAAGACAGGGAGAGGAGCTGGCCGAGCTGGCGGGGCAGGCGGGGGGGCTGAGGGTCCTGAGGGACCTCACGGAGGGACCCTGGGGTGCAGCGGGACCGAGCGCCGTCCCACCAGCGCGGGGGGAGGCTGAGGGGCTGCAGGAGCCGTTTCTGTACCGATTCCCCTTTGCACTGACACGGTGACAGCAAGAAGCAGGGAGGTGGCAGTGGGACGTGCAGCCCCCCCAGCCCAACCTGCCCTCCTGGCTCAGCTTGGCAGCGTGGGCAGAGCATGAGTGGGGGGCCAAGGGGCTCAGGAAGGGGCAGTGGGGTGCCCTCTGAGGTGCTGTCCCCTCCTTCCCACAGGAGGGCTCGGGGTGGGGGGTTGACCTGTGCAAAGAGAGCGGGTGGCACCGGCCAGCACCGCTGTGCCCAGCCGTGTCCCAGCCCTGGTGTCACTGTTGGCAGGGACCCTTGGCCACAGAGGAGCAGGAGCCTCATCCCAGGGTCCAGTCTGGTCATCTCCCCTCACAAGGGGACAGAGGGGACGGCACCAGGGCACTGAGGAGGCTGCAGCATTTGGTACCACCACAGGGAACGTGTCCCCCTGCCAAGACTGTGCCCCAGGCAGGACAGGGAGCCCCCTCCTCACAGCTGGGAGCAGTGGCCACATCCACATCCCCTCCTGGGACACGTCCCCCACAGCTACAACCGCCACCGTCCCTGGGCAGCCAGCAGCCGTGCTCATCTGCTCCTGTCCCCATCTGGGACAGCCGAGGTGCCAGGGCTGGGACACTGCCCGCTGCTGCCAGGAGGACACCGGCCAGGGCAGGATGGTCCCAGTGCTCAGGGCTGTCACCTCCATGAACACCAGCACCCTGAGCTGCAGGTCCCCGAGACAGGAGCGAAGCCCAGGGCGGGCTCAGGCCAGATCCTGTGTCCCAGGGCTGGGTCAGGAGGGAGCAGGGCTGGTTCAGGGCTCGCTGTCCCCGTGGGTGCTCTGGCAGACATGCAAGGCGTGGGGAGGACGAGGTGGGCAGCTCCTGCTGTCTCCAGCAGCACGGGGCACAGGGGAGCGAGGTCGACCCTCTCCAGTCAGTTGATGACCCCAAAGCTGAGGCAGAGAGCTGGAGCGGGGCCGGTGTGGGGGTGACAGAGGACACACAGTAATTACAGGGCTCAGACAGGTCTGGGAGGACAGGGCAGGACAGGCTCCTGCCCACCCCCCAGCCTGCTTCAACGCGAAGAATTCCTCCACTACAGTCCTAGCGCGGTGTGACGAACTGGTCCTGCCCCGCTGCCCGGGGAGGGTGCGTGGCCGTGGGCTCCCCAGCACAGCACACCCACGGCAGACGGGGAGGAAGGCCATCTCCTCCTCCTCCTCCTCCTCCTCCTCCTCCTCCTCCTCCTCCTCCTCCTCCTCCTCCTCCTCCTCCTCCTCTCCAGTCAGTCACAGCCCTGGCTCGGCCGCCAGCCCGGGCGCTGCCGCTGCTCCGGGCGCTGGGGCCCGGCAGACTCGGTGCCTGGGATCAGAGGCTCCTCTGAGCCCGGCTCAGGCGTCCGACAGGCAGCTCTGGATGCGGTCGATCCACTGCTGGGCCAACTGCACGTCCTGGGCGCAGAAATTGTAAACTCTTTTCGTCGTCTTCAGCTGCAGGGGGTGGGGAGAGAGGGGGTGAGTGGGGCCGGGGGGGGAGCACAGGGCTCCGGCTGCTGCCGGGGCAAAGGGCTCTGGGGTGGGGGACCACGGGCTGCCCAGCTCCCTGCCCCGCTCCCTGCCCCGCTCCCTGCCCCGCTCCCTGCCCAGCTCCCCGCCCCGCTCCCCGCCCCGCTCCCCGCCCAGCTCCCTGCCCCGCTCCCTGCCCCGCTCCCCGCCCAGCTCCCCGCCCCGCTCCCCGCCCAGCTCCCCGCCCCGCTCCCTGCCTCGCTCCCCGCCCCGCTCCCCGCCCAGCTCCCTGCCCCGCTCCCTGCCCCACTCCCTGCCCAGCTCCCTGCCCCACTCCCTGCCCAGCTTCCTGCCCCGCTCCCTGCCCAGCTCCCTGCCCCGCTCCCTGCCCCACTCCCTGCCCAGCTCCCTGCCCCGCTCCCTGCCCCGCTCCCTGCCCCGCTCCCTGCCCAGCTCCCTGCCCCACTCCCTGCCCCGCTCCCTGCCCCACTCCCTGCCCAGCTCCCTGCCCCGCTCCCTGCCCAGCTCCCTGCCCCGCTCCCTGCCCCAATCCCTGCCCAGCTCCCTGCCCCGCTCCCTGCCCCGCTCCCTGCCCCACTCCCTGCCCAGCTCCCTGCCCCGCTCCCTGCCCCACTCCCTGCCCCGCTCCCTGCCCCGCTCCCTGCCCCGCTCCCTGCCCCACTCCCTGCCCAGCTCCCTGCCCCACTCCCTGCCCAGCTCCCTGCCCCGCTCCCTGCCCCACTCCCTGCCCAGCTCCCTGTCCCGCTCCCTGCCCGACGGCGCAGCCACACTCACATCGAAGAAAGCTTTCTCGTCCACCGTCTTGGGGGCCCCCATGGTGGGGGTTCCTGGGGTGATGGACTCCACCTCGGCCAGGTCAATGACCCCTTTGCACTCCGTGTCCATCCGGCTGTCGTAGTACCGCAGCTGCGGGAGAGGAGCCGCGCGGGTCAGAGCTCAGGGGAGGGAGGGAGGGAGGGAGGGAGGATGGACCCCCAGGGCTCACCCACCCCTCGCCCTGCCCAGCCCCCCTCGGTACCTGGTGTTTGGTTTTATCCAGCACGAACCAGCGAGGCTTCCACGGCTTCATGAAGGCTCCTTTTTTGTACAGCGACCCCTCGTAGGACCTGCAGAGACCCGGCAGCATGTCAGGGTGGAAGGAGAGAGGGGGATGAAGGGCAGTTGGGGATGAAGAGCAGTTGAGGATGAAGGAAGGGCAGTTGTTGGTGATGAAGGACAGTTGGGGATGAAGGAAGGGCAGTTGGGGATGAAGGAAGGGCAGTTGGGGATGAAGAGCAGTTGGGGATGAAGAGCAGTTGGGGATGAAGGAAGGGCAGTTGGGGATGAAGGACAGTTGGGGATGAAGGAAGGGCAGTTGGGGATGAAGGACAGTTGGGGATGAAGGAAGGGCAGTTGGGGATGAAGGACAGTTGGGGATGAAGGACAGTTGGGGATGAAGGAAGGGCAGTTGGGGATGAAGGACAGTTGGGGATGAAGGAAGGGCAGTTGGGGATGAAGAGCAGTTGTTGGGGATGAAGGGTGGTTGGGGATGAAGGGTGGTTGGGGATGAAGGAAGGGCAGTTGGGGATGAAGGGCAGTTGGGGATGAAGGAAGGGCAGCTGGGGATGAAGGGCAGTTGGGGATGAAGGAAGGGCAGTTGGGGATGAAGGGCAGTTGGGGATGAAGGAAGGGCAGTTGGGGATGAAGGGCGGTTAGGGATGAAGGGCGGGCAGTTGGGGATGAAGGACAGTTGGGGATGAAGAAAAGTTGGCGATGAAGGACAATTGGGGATGAAGGAAAGTTGGGGATGAAGGAAGGGCAGTTGGGGATGAAGGAAGGACAGCTGGGGATGAAGGGCGGGCAGTTGGGGATGAAGGAAGGGCAGTTGGGGATGAAGGGCAGTTGGGGATGAAGGAAGGGCAGTTGGGGATGAAGGGCAGTTGGGGATGAAGGAAGGGCAGTTGAGGATGAAGGGTGGTTGGGTCTGTGTCACCCACGCTCTGCAGAACCCAGACTCCCCCACCCCTCTCCGGAGAGGGCTCCCCCTGCCAGTGCCCCCCCCAGCCCCCCGAGCCCGCCCCTGCCTGTTCTCGCTCTCGGACATCTGGAACTGGCTGTAGAGGGTGCTGGTGCTCCTGCGCCCGCCCGGCTTCCCGCTGGAGGGGGTGGAGCTGCTGCTGGTGTCGCTGTCCAGGCTGAGGTTGAGGGTGGAGCCCACCCCGCTCTCCTGCAGGTACACGCCCAGCGAGCGCCGGTGGTGGGACAGGCCCGAGGACATCAGCAGGGAGCTGGGGGTCTGTGGGGAGCGGAGGGCACGGCGTGAGGGGCAGGGCGGTCCCTCGGGGACAGCTGAGCACCAGCTCCCCTGCCCAGCCCCAGGCTGCAGGAGCAAACCCCAGCATGGGGAAAGCCAACCCCCCCTCCCCAGTCACACAGCCCCCCCCAGTGAGATAGCCCCCCAGTCACACAGCCCCCCAGTCACACAGCCCCCCAGGTCACACAGCCCCCCCCAGGTCACACAGCCCCCTCAGGTCACACAGCCCCCCAGGTCACACAGCCCCCCCCAGGTCACACACCCCCCCCCAGTCACACAGCCCTCCCCCAGTCACACAGCCCCCCAGTCACACAGCCCCCCCACCAGGTCACACAGCCCCCCCAGGTCACACAGCCCTCCCCCAGTCACACAGCCCCCCCAGATCACACAGCCCCCCCAGGTCACACAGCCCCCCAGGTCACACAGCCCTCCCAGATCACACAGCCCCCCCAGGTCACACAGCCCCCCCAGTCTCACACCCCCCCAGGTCACACAGCCCTCCCAGGTCACACAGCCCCCCAGGTCACACAGCACTCCCAGGTCACACACCCCCCCAGTCTCACACCCCCCCAGGTCACAGAGCCCCCCACCTACCCGGCTGCCCTCCTGCCTGGCCTCGGTGCGCTGGGAAGCTTTGACCTTGTCCCAGGTGTCCTTCCAGCGCTCCGGGACCTGCCCCAGCTCCATCTCCAGGTTGTGCAGCTCCTGTGACAGAAATCAGCCATCAGCCCAGGAGGGGACAAGTCCCCTGGGACTCCTGTGCCTGTCCCATGTGTCCTGTGTGTCCCTGCCCTGCAGTGAGCGTGGGGCAGTGTCCCATCCATGGGGACACCACGGTGAGGCCAGGCCAGGGCCACACCTGGAGGCACCAGGGGGGTGATGCCACCGCCCGCCGCGCTCACCTCCAGCAGCCTGGAGATGGGAGGGGACAAGTCCCCTGGGACTCCTGTCCCTGTCCCATGTGTCCTGTGTGTCCCTGCCCTGCTGTGAGCGTGGGGCAGTGTCCCATCCATGGGGACACCACACTGAGGCCAGGCCAGGGCCAGGCCTGGAGGCACCAGGGGGGCGATGCCACCGCCCGCCGCGCTCACCTCCAGCAGCCTGGAGATGGGAGGGGACAAGTCCCCTGGGACTCCTGTCCCTGTCCCATGTGTCCTGTGTGTCCCTGCCCTGCTGTGAGTGTGGGGCAGTGTCCCATCCATGGGGACACCACGGTGAGGCCAGGCCAGGGCCACACCTGGAGGCACCTGGGGGGTGAAGCCACCACCCCGCCGCGCTCACCTCCAGCAGCCTGGAGATGGGAGGGGACAAGTCCCCTGGGACTGCTGTCCCTGTCCCGTGTGTCCTGTGTGAGCGTGGGGCAGTGTCCCATCCATGGGGACACCACGGTGAGGCCAGGCCAGGGCCACACCTGGAGGCACCAGGGGGGTGATGCCACCGCCCCGCCGCGCTCACCTCCAGCAGCCTGGAGATGGCGTCGGGCTCCACGCGGCCGCGGTTGTCGTAGCAGGGCCAGATGATCCGGCGCTTGCTCTGGGGGGCGGCCGTGTCCTGGCGGTCCCCCTCCTCCACCGGCTCCGGCTGCCCCTGCGCCAGCTCCCACTCGTAGGAGGGCCCCTCGGCCAGCGTCTCCTGGGTGTAGTAGTCCCACACCTTCAGGTTGGAAATGTTGCTGTACGGCCGCAGGACCTGGGGAAGCAGCGGGGTCATGGTCAGGAAGGGCAGGGGGGGTCCGTGCTGCAGGGACCATCTGTGCCTTCACGATGAGTTTTCACAGAATCCAGACTAATGGGGGTTGGAAGGGACCTCAAAATGCTCCTTCTCCCCCCAGAATCAACAGCCCCAGGCGGGGGGCAGGCAGCAGAGCCCATCATTCACCCCCACTCTGGCTCCCTGTCTCTGCCCACACCTGCACAACTGGTGCCTCCCTAAAGCAGATCCTGGAGACCACAGGACACGGCCAGGAGAGTTTCCACATGGCCTGAGGAGCTCCCCCATCTCCACAACCCTAAAATTCCCCATCTTCTGGAGGAATTCCAATGAGAAGATAACTCAGAACTGATGTGGAGGGCAGGGGAGGAGAGGAAAGCCCAAGAGGAGTCAGAAAGGTCTCAACAGCTTGAGAATTGTCTGCTGAGTGGCTGAAACACAACTGGAAGCTTGGAGGAACAGCCTCAATGCCAACAGAGAGGGGACAGCAAAGGGGCTCACAGGATGACAGAGTGGTGGGGTTGGAAGGGACCTCTGGAGATCATCCAGTCCCACCCCCCTGCCAGAGCAGGGCCATCTCCAGCAGGTTGCACACGATGGTGTCCAGGTGGGTTTGGAATCTCTCCAGAGAAGGAGACTCCACACCCTCTGGCCACCACTGAGAAGAGTCTGGCCCCATCCCCTTGACACCCACCCTTTAGACATTGATCAACATTGATGAGGTCCCCTCTCAGGCTGCTCTTCTCCAGCCTCAACAGCCCCAGCTCTCTCAGCCTCTCCTCATCACAAAGATGCTCCAGCCCCTTCATCATCTCTGTGGCCTCCCCTGGACTCTCTCCAGCAGTTCCCTGTCCCTGTTGAACTGGGGAGCCCAGAACTGGACACAACACTCCAGATGTGGCCTCACCAGGGCAGAGGAGAGGGGAAGGAGAACCTCCCTTGACCTGCTGCTCACACTCTTCTTCATGCCCCCAGGAGACCACTGGTCTTCCTGGCCACAGGACACCCTGCTGGCTCATGGTCAACTGGTCACCCCCCAGCACACCCAGGTCCTTCTCTGCAGGGCTGCTCTCCAGCAGGTCACCCCCAACCTCTCCTGGTTCCTGGGGTTATTCCTCCCCAGGTGCAGGACCCTACACTTGCCCTTCCTGAACTTCAAGACCCTGGCAGCTCCACCCTGGGATCTCCCCTCTGCCCCAGCCCCTCACCCCCGTCCCCCCAACTCCTCTGCAGGGACTCAGCTCTCAGAGCCCCAACTCTGCTGGTGCCCCCCGAGGTGACAAGCTGCCAGGGCAGGGGCAGGGCTCTCACCTCCCCATCCTCAGGGGCGTACATGTAGTTGAAGAAGATGGGAGCCTTCTTGTTCAGCCGGTCGATGTAATCCCAGATGGACTTGTAGACCTGCTGGCTCTTCCGCTCACCCTTCTCCTCGTACAGGAGCCCTGTGGAGAAGAGAGTGGGAAAGGGGGGTGATTTGGGGGGTGATTTGGGCCATGATGTGGGGCAAGGCCCTGGGCTGCCATCTGCTGTGGGCCCCATGTGCTGCCCTCACCCAGCTCGATGCGCTCGTAGTCAGAGTCCAGCAGGAACGTCCGGAACCGGTTGGAGATGTAGTGGTAGCTGAGGAACTTCAGGTAGTACTGGCTGAACTCAAACTCCATGGGGAACTGCAGGTGGATCTGCAAGGAGCAACGTGGGTGAGGCCTCCCAGAACCCCAGAATGGCATCCATTGCTAAAGATCTTTAAGATCATAAAGTCCAACTGTTAACCCAACACTGCCGAGTCCACCACTGAACCTTGTCCCTCAGAACCACATCTACACGGCTTCTAAATCCCTCCAGGGATGGGGACTCCACCACTGCCCTGGGCAACCCCTTCCAATGCCTCAGAACCCTTTCAGCAAAGAAATTCTTCCTCACATCCCATCTCAACTGCCCTGGCCACAACTGGAGCCCATTTCCTCTTGTCCTCTCACTTGCTCCTTGGTTGGACACTTGTCACTCGGTTGACTCACTCCCCGGTGCACAAGGAACCAACCAGCCCCGGTGCTCGGGGCCATGGCGCAGCCGGAGCACTCGGGGCTCAGCTCACCTGGTGGACACAGTCCAGGAACTGGAGGAAGATGGGGGCAAAACCACTGCTCTGGCCAGCCAGGGTCTGTGCCCCGCGGTGGCTGAAGCGGTGCCCGAAGGACAGCCACTCCTTCTCCACCAGCAGGCGGAAGCCCTCCAGGGTCCGGTAGTAGGGATCCGACAGCAGCTGCACCAAGGAGACCACCTGCAGGGACAGGGGGGGCTCGGGAGGCTCGTGGGGCGGTGGCCACGGGCAGCCAGCGCCTGGGGCAGTGGCAGGGCTCCTACCTGCGTGGTGATGTCCCAGCCGTCCTCCAGGCTGACCAGCACCGAGGAGCCCGTGTCCAGGAGCTCCACCACCAACACCGAGATCTGCAGGATCTTGTGGATCTGCCAAGGGAAGGGCCAAGAGTTAGGGGGTGCAGGGAACGTGTGGGGGACGCTGTGCAGGGGGACTGGTTCTCCTGGGTGTGGGTGACAGGCAGAGTGGATCATGGGCGGTTATGTGAAGCCACAATACACAACCCCCCCGTGCTCAGACACTGCTGAGCACCCACCACCTGCACCAGCAAGGCCAGTGGGGCAGGACCACCACACCACCAGCAGAGACATGGGTCCTGAGCAAAGCCGTGGGTCCTGAGCAGAGCTGTGGGTCCTGAGCAAAGCCATGAGTCCTGAGCAAAGCTATGGGTCCCCTGAGCAAAACTGTGGGTCCTGAGCAGAGCTGTGGGTCCTGAGCAGAGCTGTGGGTCCTGAGCAAAGCCGTGGGTCCTGAGCAGAGCTGTGGGTCCTGAGGAGAGCCATGGGTCCCTTGAGCAGAGCTGTGGGTCCTGAGCAGAACTGTGGGTCCTGAGCAAAGTCATGGGTCCTGAGCAGAGCTGTGGGTCCTGAGCAAAGTCATGGGTCCTGAGCAGAGCTATGGGTCCCTTGAGCAGCTCTGTGGGTCCCTTGAGCAGTGCTGTGGGTGAGCTGTGGGTCCTGAGCAGAGCTATGGGTCCCTTGAGCAGAGCTGTGGGTCCTGAGCAGAGCTGTGGGTCCTGAGCAGAGCTATGGGTCCCTTGAGCAGAGCTGTGGGTCCTGAGCAGAGCTGTGGGTCCCCTGAGCAGAGCTGTGGGTCCTGAGCAGAGCTGTGGGTCCCTTGAGCAGAGCTGTGGGTCCCCTGAGCAGAGCTGTGGGTCCTGAGCAGAGCTGTGGGTCCCTTGAGCAGAGCTGTGGGTCCCTGAGCAGAGCTGTGGGTCCCTCACTCCCTCCAGCAGCCAGTGGGACCAGTCCCACAGCAGCTCCGCAGTGGGACCAGCCTTCCAGAGCAGCAGCCACCCGGGTCACCCTGGCTACTGCTGGCACTGCCTGGCACCAACCCCTTACAGCGTCCTGCTGTCCTGCTGTCCTCCCATCCTGCCATCCTGCTGTCCTGCCACCCTGCTGTCCTCCCATCCTGCTGTCCTGCCACCCTGCTGTCCTGCCATCCTGCTGTCCTGCCACCCTGCTGTCCTCCCATCCTGCTGTCCTGCCATCCGGCTGTCCTGCTGTCCTGCCATCCTGCTGTCCTGTCATCCTGCCATCCTCCCATCCTGCCACCCTGCTGTCCTGCCATCCTGCTGTCCTGCCATCCGGCTGTTCTGCCATCCTCCCATCCTGCCACCCTCCCATCCTGCCACCCTGCTGTCCTGCCATCCTGCTGTCCTGCCATCCGGCTGTTCTGCCATCCTCCCATCCTGCCACCCTCCCATCCTGCCACCCTGCTGTCCTGCCATCCTGCTGTCCTGCCACCCTGCTGTCCTGTCATCCTGCCATCCTCCCATCCTGCCACCCTGCTGTCCTGCCATCCTGCTGTCCTGCCATCCGGCTGTTCTGCCATCCTCCCATCCTGCCATCCTCCCATCCTGCCATCCTGCTGTCCTGCCCTGCTCCCCCAGCCAGCAGCTGCCCCGGGCACTGGCCGCTCTCCTGCCCAGCACCGCAGAGCAGCACCCTGGGCTACTCCACCCTTGTCCCTCACACCAACCTTGCCCCCTCTGTGTCCCCGAGCAGTAATTGATCTGACAGTAGTGACTGAGCTAAACCTATGGGGAGGTGAAACCTGAGTGTGACATAAACAGTGTGGAGCCAGGGGGGATGTTGTGCTGGTTTGTAGCTGGGCCAGAGCTGGTTCTGTCCAGCAGCTGGAACAGCGCTGGGGGTTGGGCTCAGCTGGGATTTGCTGTGGGAAGATCGTTGATCAGTTCCTGATGTTTTCAGTTGTCGCTGGAAGTCAAAGGACTTTGTGTTTTGCTGCTCTGCAAGCGCCAGAGCTCAGGGGTGAGGAATATTGCCATGGATCAGCTCCATGGGCACTGGGCTCTGCCAAGGGGCTGTTCCAGCTCCTGTCCCCCATGGGCAGGAGATCCATGAGGGGCTCTTCCTCTCTGGCTCTCTCTGGCTCTGGCTCGGGCTCTGGCTCTCCCGGGATTGCGGTTTCGGGTCGGGATTGTCGCTGCTCCGGGATCGTTCTCTGGGCACGGGCCGGGCTGGGTGGGCGGGTGCTGAGCAATGGCACTGGGGGTCACTCATTTGCATATTTATTACTAATATTATGATTTTAATATCATTATTATTTTAAGTGTTATTTGATTTCCATGATGAAATGTTTCTTCTCTCCCGCCATGAGTCACCTTCCCCTTGACCCCAAATTCTCTGCTCTGTCCCCTGGGTGGGCAGTGAGCGAGTGGCTGGGTTTGGCTGCCAGCCCAGTGCTCCCCCAGTGCCACCAGCACAATCCCACTCCGTGCCCTGGTGATGCTCTGGAGATGGCACCTGGAGCCCCGTTCTCACTTTGCCAGGAGGGATGAGGCACAAGCCACAGCCAACAGCAAAGGCCCAACCACAGGGATGGCCCAGGACCCCCCTGGGTTTTGGGTGACAACTGACCTGGGACAGCCACTCCGACTCCTCCAGGGACCGCAAGTAGGTGACGCTGGGGTCCGTGGCGGGGCAGCCGGGCACACAGGCCTTCATCAGCTTCTTGAAGCTGGCCTTCACCTGCCGCACGTCGAACACCTCGATGGGCACCACCTCCCAGTGCTGCAGCGGGTCCGGCTTCACCCCCTGCGGGAGGAGAGAGTCAGGAGGGACGTCCCCAGCCCGGTCCCCTCCCGGGACAGGGCTGCCGGGCGCGGGGGTACCTTCAGCTGCGACTTGTCGCCGATGATGTAGAGCGAGGCGCGGTGCTGGCGCAGGAAGGTGGCCTCCGCCGGGGAGCCGTTGTGCTGGGCCCCCAGCAGGTCCTTCCCGGCCAGGCGGGACCCGATCTCCACGTTCAGGGCGTAGCTGCTCATCCGCCCGCTGGATCGGATGCTGCCCCACTTGCCTACGGGACAAGTGACAGTCAGGGTGGGGGTCCCTGGCCAGCTCAGGGGCTGTGCTGGTGTCTGTGTCCCACCCCTCCAGAGCAGCTTGTCACAAAAGTAGGTGGCCAAGCTGCTGCCACCCCCCAGCCCAGCACCCTGGGAGCACATGCTGGGAAGGTGCTGGGGACCAGGTTTGCTTTTGCTCCTTCTCCCTGCTGGGTGCTGTAGGATTTCCTGCCTGGTAGATCACAGAATCGTGGAATCATGGAATGGTTTGGGTTGGGTGGGACCCTCAAAGGTCACCTTGTCCAAGCCCCTGCAGTGAGGAGGGACATCCTTCTGTATTTATTTCTGTTTCCAGCTGAGAGAGCTGGGGCTGTTGAGGCTGCAGAAGAGCAGCCTGAGAGGGGACCTCATCAGTGCTGATCAATATCTAAAGGGTGGGTGTCAAGAGGATGGGGCCAGACTCTTCTCAGTGGTGGCCAGGGACAGGACAAGGGGCAATGGGCACAAGCTGGAGCACAGGAGGTTCCAGTGAAACATGAGGAGAAACTTGTTTGCTGTGAGGGTGCCAGAGCCCTGGGCCAGGCTGCCCAGAGAGGCTGTGGAGTCTCCTTCTCTGGAGAGATTCCAAACCCACCTGGACACCATCGTGTGCAACCTGCTGGAGATGGCCCTGCTCTGGCAGGGGGGTTGGACTGGATGATCTCCAGAGGTCCCTTCCAGCCCCACCACTCTGGGATTCTGGGGTTCTGTGATCTTTTCTAGAGCAGGTTGCTCAGAGCTCTGTCCAACCTGACCTTGAATACGGAGATAGAGAAACCAACCCCGGCGGCTCCACATCCCATCACCTGCGCAGCCGCAGCGTGCTCCTGCCCCACGCCTGTCCCTGGCCACCACCACCACCACCAGCACCCAAGCACCAGCAGATGCACAAGGAGCCTAAAGCAAACCTGAGAGGACGCTGTGGGATCAGCCGGGGACGGGCCCGGTACTTACCACTGGCACCGGGAGCTGGCCCACGCCAGCAGCATGCTCCGTGGCGGCGTTAGCGGGCGGAGGTGGGGGTGTTACTGGTGTTACTGGGCCATTAGTGGTGTGAAGGGTGTGGGAGTGTGTGTGTGTGGGGTGGGTCAGTCACTCAGGTTAGCACCCGGGTGGCGGTTAGGCGGGCGGCGGTACCGTACCTCGGGGTGTCTCGCGGCCCTTCGGCGACACGCACTTTGGGGTGCTGAGGGTGATGACCCTGGCTCTGTGGGCGAGCCCTGAGAGCACAGGACGAGAGCGAGCTCAGCGAGGGCAGCGGGGCCAGCACCACCACGCGCTCGCCGGGCGGGAAGAGCCGCCCCAGGGGACCGGGATGGAGCGACTGGAGCAATGAGTGGGATGAAGGAGATGGTGCTGGGATGCTGCAGCAGGTTCCCTCCCGCCCTCCTGCCCCACAGCTGCCCCACGGCTGCCCCACGGCTGCCCCATGGCACAGAGCTCTGAGGGGAGCAAAGGGGAAGCGTCTACTCTACGAGAGCTGCCCCGAGCCGGGGACCTGGGTGAGGTCCCCACGAGGCAGCGGCCACCCGCACGTCCTCACCTCCGCGGCTATTAGTCCCGGGCCCATCGTCCTTCCCTCCCATCACCTGCTTCATCAGCGATCCCAGCTTGGGCTGCCTCTTGTCGGAGAAATCTGCAGCACCAACAAAACGTCAGCTCTCGGCCTCGCTGGGCTGTTCCAGAGGGACCCTCCCGGCTCTGCCGCCCCAGAACGGCTCCGGAGGGAGGGGAAGGGGCCGGAGAGAGCGAGCAGCAGCAAAGCAGGAGCACCCAGGGTTGGGATCAGCGTGTGGGAAACACCTTCCAGCTGCACCCACAGCACAAAGGCACCTGGTGCAGCAGCGGGAACTGGGGCTCGACCCTCGCACAGCTCCGCTTCCCACCGTGGGGGATCACCCAGGACCCCCCGCAGCTCTGACCCTCCCTCCTTCAGCAGCTCTGACCCTCCCTCCTTCAGCAGCTCTGACCCTCCCTCCTTCAGCAGCTCTGACCCTCCCTCCTTCAGCCACAGCTCTGGGCACGTCCCCCTGTTCCAAGGGAGATGCCTTGGAGGGGCTCTCAGCAGCTCCTCTCCTCCCCAGGCTGCAGGGAACCCTGGCTGGGCTCCCCCACGGTCCCTCTGGCCCCAAGTCACCTCTGCAGCGATGAGGGGATGGATGATGGTTGGGACAGAGGATGAAGGGCGGTGGAGCATGGCAGGGCAGCCCAGGCTGCTCAGAGAGCGATGGGAGGCAGAGACTTACCGAGGCTTCCCGGGACAGAGCCCCAGCACCGCTGCCCGCTGCGCCGGGGTGCGGACGGTGCCGAGAGCTCAGCCGGTGGGGTCTGTCCCCACCCGCTCCTCAGTGAGCACCCAGATCTGAGCACCCAGATCTGAGCACAGGCTGGGGCTCCCAGCACCCACAGCTCCAGGGCTCCTGGGTTTCCCCAACACCCATCCCCACCACCAGCCACGGAGGCTCAGCTGGAGCTGGGAGCTGTGGAGAGTGCACTGGGGAGGTTCTGCTGCCTCCTCTGATGTGTGAGCCCGGGGACAGCAGCTCACCTGCCTGCCCAGGCTCGGGGACCGACTGCACATCCCATGGCTGGGACCCCATGAGCCCTCCTGCGTCCCCCGCCACCGAGCTGCTCCTCACCTGAGCTGCTCATGTGCGCCGAGGTGAAGCCACTGAGCGTGTTGCGCCCGCCAGCGTCGGCGTAGTGTGGCATGGAGTTGATGACAGCCTGGAGATACTTCTCCTGCTCCAAACTGGTGGAGTCAGTCTGCGAGGGACCTGGGAGGAGAGCCGGGAACATCACCGCTCCGTCACCAACAGAGACCCACGGAGGGGTCTGCACCCCACTCCACCAACAGAGACCCACGGAGGGGTCTGCACCCCACTCCCCCGCCCAGGGGTGGAGGGGACGGGCACCTGCAGTGGGAGCGTTCTGGGACTTGAAGAGACCCACGACGCCCTTTCCGTGCAGCCCCCCCGAGCGCAGCAGCACGGCCTTGGTGCGGGAGTTTCTCCAGCACACCACGGGGAACCGGTTCTGCCGGTAGCAGCGGGAAATCCGCTGGATCGTGTTGTCCTGGATGCTCTGCGGCACGATGAGCAGCCCGGGGTAGCTGCAGGAGAGAAGGGGAGGTTCTGCCAAGCCTGATGGGGTGCAGGATCATCCCACCCACAGCTCCCACACACCACAAACCCCAGCTCTGCCTTGTCCCAACCCCGCAGCCCCGCTCACCTCCGGCAAATGGCGTACATGCGGTTCACGGTGGAGATGCGGAAGGGCTCGTTCTTGGAGCGGGTGAGGCTACTGCTGAGGGTGCCCAGCCCCAGCCGCTGGTAGTCACGGCAGCAGGCTCGCTCGACCAAGTGGTTGATGGTCATCTTGTCCGAAGGTTTGATGGTGGTGGTGGGGGTCAAAGTGCTTCTGTCCATCTCTTCAGACACTGCGGAGAGAAAGGGGGAGTCTGGGTCCGCTCACCATGTCCCACGTGCAGCTGGAGGAGATGGTGGGGCTGGAGGCATCTCCCAACTGATGAGAGAACTGGGGGTGCTGAGCCTGGAGAAAAGGAGGCTGAGGGGAGACCTTGTGGCTCTGTCCAAGTCCCTTGGAGGAGAGTGCAGAGAGGTGGGGGTGGGTCTGTTCAAGCAAGGAGCAAGGGACAGGACAAGAGGAAATGGGCTCCAGTTGTGGCCAGGGCAGTTGAGATGGGATGTGAGGAAGAATTTCTTTGCTGAAAGGGTTCTGAGGCATTGGAAGGGGTTGCCCAGGGCAGTGGTGGAGTCCCCATCCCTGGAGGGATTGAAGAGTCGTGTAGACACAGTGCTGAGGGACATGGGTCAGTGGGGACTGGGCAGTGTTGGGTTCATGGTTGGACTCGATGAGCTCAAAGGGCTTTTCCAACCCAGGCAGTTCTGGGAGTCTGTAATCCTCAACGTGGAGGACTCCTGTTCCTTCCAGTCCCTTCTTACTCTCAAACCAGTCAAGCTCTTCTCATGTGTAACCAAACCTGCCTTGCTGCAGCTTCAATCTCTGACTTTTCAACTGAGGAGCTGAGGTCACCAACCACAGAACTCCCACCTCTCTGCACGACTCAGGTGCTGGAACTATGAGCTGGTGACCAGCCACCACCAGCAGATCCCTGAGAACTGGGAGAGGTCACCATGGTGGGAACCCTCTGCACCAGGGAAGCTCCCAGTTGGAAGCTGCTCCTGCTCCAGTGAACACCCCGCTCCCCGTGTCCCCACTTCCCTGCTCAGGGTGCTCCCAACCTGAGATCTCGTCCTCGTTGTCCTCGGGGCAGTGCTGGCTGCCGCGCTGCTCCCAGGCGGGGGGGGTGTACTTCTTGCGCGTCACGTACTGGCGCCCGATGGTTCTCTTGGCGTTTTTCACCAGGTTCTTGGAGAGTGTCCTGCAAGGAGAGGAGAGGTTGAGGCCACTGGACACCATCACCCACACGTGTGTGGCCACAGCCCGGCACGGCCAGAGGAGCAGCCCCTGAGAGACACCAACACTGTCACACCCAGAGCGAAGCAGAGACAGGAGCATCCCTCACCACCGGCTACAGGCGCAGGTCAGAGTCACTGTCACCACAGAAGGGGAGATGTCACCTGCCAGCTGCCCAGCAGGGAGGAGCTGGTTCCTCAGCTGTAGGTGGGCACCAAACCAGAGGCAGAGCCGACAGCATTTGCCTTTCCTTGGGGGGGTCCCGGGTGCCTGGGGAGGCCGGACGGGGCAGCCAGGCTGAGCAGGAGCCCCAGCCCCCCGACCCGAGGGGACAGCAGCCTTGGCCCATGTCCTGGTTCTCCTGGGACAGAGTCCATTATCTTCTCAGTAGCCAGGATAGCTATGCTCTGGGTTCAGTGTGGGATTTGGTATGAGAAGAATGTTGTTACGCTACTGATGTTTTTAGTTGCTGCTGGAAGTACAAGGACGTTGCATTTTGCCAGTCTGCAAGTGCAAAGGACTGGGAGGGGGGAAGTGCAGTAATTAGCAAACCCCAAATTGGCATTTGGCTCTGCCAATGAGATTCCATCTCCTGTCCCCCATGGGCAGGACATGACCCAGGGCTGACTGGAAAGGGGGGGATTCTCTCAGGGATGGCTCAGGCTCTGGCTCTTCTGGGGTTTGGGTTTGGGCTTGGGGACTGTCTGTGCTCCGGGATCGCTGGCTGGGCCAGGCTGGGCATCGCTCGGCGGGTGGGGAGCAACTGCCCTGGGCATCACTCATTTGCATATTCTGTTATTACTCTTATTATCACTATTATTTAATTTTAATTAGTAAATCGTTTCTATCTCAACCCGTGAGTCTCCTTGGCCTTCTCCTTCCAATTCTCTCCCCTGTTCCCTGGGGAGGGGAGAGAGTGAGAGAGCGACTGTGTTCAGCTGCAGCTCAAGGAGTGACACCACCACAGCCCAGGCTCCAAGGCCATCACCTCCACACCAGAGCTCCTGCGGGCACTGAGCCGGCTGGTCCCGGAGGTTGGTGGGCTCCAGCTGATGGCAGGGGCCAGGGGACCCACCACAGAGGACACGGGGGCAGAGGGGAGGCAGCTTGTGGAAGGTGACCTGCTTAGGGACACAGGTTAGTTGGGGACTGGTCAGTGTTGGGTTCATGGTTGGACTCGATGATCTCAAAGGGCTTTTCCAATCCAGGAAACTCTGGGACTGTGGGATTCTGCTTGAGGCCAGGTGAGGGACAGGGGGATCACACCTGGGCTCAGCCCCTCCCGAGGGCAGCCAGGGGAGGCAGGGAAGGGAAACCTTCCAAACCCACCGGTGATGAGGCTGCATGGTCACACCAGGCTCCACACAACAGAGCTCCATCACCATCTCAGTGAGCCCCAGGGCTCACAGGGGAAGAAACTGAGGAGACATGGGACACACATCAGCCAGGGAAGGGGCCACGTCCAACCCAGGATAACAGCTACACTGAGCCAAAGATCCCCAGGAACTCAGCTGAGCAGGGCAGGGGGCACAGCGAGGCTGAGAGGTGCCTTGTTTGGCTTTGCAGAGCAGATGGTGAAGGAACCCAACTGCTCCCTACTCTGACCAAGGGAAGGAAGACTTTGGGGCCGAGGCAGATGCTGTCCCAAGAACAAAAGCAGGCCAGGAACGGGAGAGCTTCCTAACCAGAGGGGCGAGATCTGCAGATTGTGTGGGGCACTGGGAGCAGATCTGGGGGTGACGAAGCAGATCTGGGGGGTGACGAAGCAGATCTGGGGGTGACGAAGCAGATCTCACAAGTTCCCAGACTCCTGAGGCTGTACCCAGGTGTGGAGCTGGACCAGAAGCTCTGGAGGTTCCTGGAGGTTAGTGGTACAGGCACAGCTCCCCCAGCAAGTCCTGGCACCCACCAGCGTGGAGCACTAGGATGAGTAACTGACCGACCATCTCCGGTGGCCACAGTGCTGCCACAGTGAGAGCACCCAGCCCAAACTGGGACCAGCAGCCTGGCAAAGGGCATCCCCAGGTGACAAGCCCACAGCCCAGGTGACATGCAGAGCGAGTGAGAAGAAACCCTGGGAGCAGTGAAGGTTGCAGCCTGAGCCAACGCCACCTCGCAAGCTCCCGCCCAGGGTGAAGGCATCTTACGTGGTTGAATGGCCAAGGTGCCCAAGGGACATGACCCCAACTGTCAGACCCTGGAAGATATCGGTCACCTGCTGGGAGCTGAGTCACAAACAGGGGAGAGACGTTGAGACTCCAGGGGACACCAAGCACGAAGGCAGCAGCACCCGGAGCCCAGCGCCACAGCGTTGCGTCCCCGAGCCAGCGGGAGCGGGGCTGGCACCGCGCACAGAGCTTCGCCGCTGTCCCCCGGCCTCCAGCATGGCTGAGACCCTGCCCACCAGCACCTCTCCCATCAGATGTCTCCTCAGGGCTTGTGCTGGTTTGGCTTGGGCAAGGGGACAGGGAATGCCACCTCGCTTCTCGAGTCTGACCGCTCCTCTGCGTGGGGATGGCTGCGGGACGTGCGTGTCCCCTCCCAGTGACAAGGGGGGATCCTGTGCAAGGAGGGGTCTGAGCGAGGTCGGCTCAGGGACCACAACCTCTGGCTCAGGAGCTTGTGTCCCAGCTTTTCTGGGGACTGGAGCATCTCCCCTGTGAGGACAGGCTGAGAGAGTTGGGGCTGTTCAGCCTGGAGAAGAGAAGGCTCCAGGGAGACCTTCCAGTGGCCTCCCAGTACCTGAAGGGGCTCCAGGAAGGCTGGGGAGGGACTTTGGCCAAGGGCAGGGAGTGACAGAACAAGGGGTGATGGCTTGAAAGTGGCAGAGGGGAGATGGAGCTGAGATGTGAGGAAGAAATTGTTTGGTGTGAGGGTGGTGAGACCCTGGCCCAGGTTGGCCAGAGAAGCTGTGGCTGCTCCTCCCTGGAAGTGTTCTGGGCCAGGTTGGATGAGGCTTTGAGCAACCTGGTCTAGTGGAAGGTGTCCCTGCTGCTGGCAGGGGGGCTGGGACTGGAGGAGCTTTCAGGTCCCTTCCAACCCAACCCAGTCTGGGGTTCTGTGATTCTGTGATTCTCGAGTGTCCCCTGCTCAGTGGCTCTGCTGGGTGGGCTGGAGGAGGGAGAGGAGAAGCCCTGCAGTGCCCAAAAGGGACAAGCACCTTGCTCTCCCCACGGGACAGGTACCTGAGCGAGGGGTTCTTCTCCTTGGCCTTGGGCTGCATGGCTTGCTTGGGTGACTGGCCCACGGTGAAGGCGAAGGTGCCACGCACGTGCTGAGGGTAGCGCAGCTTGTGCAGGTGCTTCCTGAAGACCTCGGCGCTGTCTGAAGCCACCTCCTCATCAAAGGCAATCTTCAGCAACTGGAGGAACAGCAGAGAGGAGGCTGAAGGGCTGGTGGCAGCGTGCTGGGCAGGGCAGGGCCAGGGGACTGAGATGGGCTCTGCCCACAGCACAGGGCAGAACTCAGGTCCCAGTTGGGAGCAGGGACAACGGGCACTGGCCAGGCTGGGAGGCTGCCCTGGTTGTCCCTCTGTGCCAGTTACCCTGTCCCATGGCCCTTCCTCCTGGAGACCACTCCATACCCAACACTGCTGCTCCTGTGATGTCCCCAGCACCCAGTCATGGTGGCTCTGAGCACAGGAGATGAGCAGGAAGGACATTTTAGGTGTTCTCCTCCCAGCACTGCTCTACTTCCACAAGTCTCTCAAAGAGGTCAAATGCTGAATAACACCTCGTGTTGTGACATCTCCCCTGGTTCCACTTCTCTGCCCCAAGACCAGCTACAATGTTTTGCAGAACCACTTCCCCAGGTGACACGTGGGGACGTCTCCCACCTCCTCAGGGCTCCAGCAATTGGAAAGAAGCCCCAAACTCATGAGCAAGAAGTTGCTCCTGTGTAGAACAGGACTGTGACTGGAGCATCTCTGCTGTGAGGACAGGCTGGGAGAGTTGGGGCTGTTCAGCCTGGAGAAGAGAAGGCTCCAGGGAGACCTTCTAGTGGCCTCCCAGTACCTGAAGGGGCTCCAGGAAGGCTGGGGAGGGACTTTGGCCAAGGGCAGGGAGTGACAGAACAAGGGGTGATGGCTTGAAAGTGGCAGAGGGGAGATGGAGCTGAGATGTGAGGGAGAAATTGTTTGGTGTGAGGGTGGTGAGACCCTGGCCCAGGTTGGCCAGAGAAGCTGTGGCTGCTCCTCCCTGGAAGTGTTCTGGGCCAGGTTGGATGAGGCTTTGAGCAACCTGGTCTAGTGAAAGGTGTCCCTGCTGCTGGCAGGGGGGTTGGCACTGGAGGAGCTTTCAG
The DNA here is from genome assembly GCA_907165065.1 of Caprimulgus europaeus. The sequence goes on from OU015528.1 coordinate 81,862,061, forward strand.
GTCCTTTCCAACCCAAACTGTTCTGTGAGTCTATGGACCACAGTCTACTCCTTCCTCTGCAACAGGGCTCTGGCTCTGTCCCCTCAGGCACCGTGTCACCTCCTGCAGAGACTGTCTTTGGTCCTCTCAGGAAAACGACCCCCAAATCACATCAGCCCAGGCAGTGAGTGCCTCACCCCAAGTGACAGTGCCAGCCATGGCCACGTACCCCCTGGGTCCCACCAGCAATGTGCTCCTCAGCTGAGCCAGAGCAATGAGGAGGAGCAGCCCACAGCCCCAGGGGTCTCACCTGGAATGTGCAGGAGCGCAGCTGCAAACCCTCCTGGATGAACTGATCCACCTGGGCCTGGATATTGATCTTCTTCTCTTTGGTCAGTGAGGCGATGGGGAAGGACCGGACCACCACCTGCTCCCCCACTGGGCACAAGAACGGGAACAGGTCAGCCAGATCCCACCACCTCAGCCCAGCACAGGGTCAGGCCGTGCTGGACCACCCTTGGTGGCCATCACCACCAAGAGCCCCGTAGGACAAAGCACCCAGAAACAGGGGAGACATTCTACAGCCAGCCCATGGGGACTTGTAGAATCACAGAATTGGTTTGGTTGGAAAAGACCTTTAAGGTCATTGAGTCCAACCAGATGCCTAGAAGATGATGACTAGGATGGAGATGAATAATTCATCACCTGCCAAAGGTGGACAGCAAGAGCAACCACCTCCTTTGTAGTACTGGGAGCAAACATCAAGCTTGTGGTGGCTGCAGCAGCCCCCAGCAAAGCCCAGTGCTGGCTGGTCACTCACCCAACGTGACCACCCAAGACCTTTATCACCAACTCCTGCAGCAAGGTGAGCTGCAGCCACTGCTCCAGGAGAGCCACCAGCCACCTCCTCCCTGGGCACTACCAACCCCTGGGGGCAGGATACGAGATGTGGGGCACCCCAGAACCTTACCCAGAGGGTCTGTGGGGGTGCCTTTGAAGATGATGCGGTAGGTGGTGAGGAAGATGGCTCCTTCTGCAGGGAGGAGAGGTGGGCCACCAATGTTCCCTCCAGCAGCTTCTTCCCGTCCATCAGGCATGAGGTACACACGGAGCCCTTCCATCACACACTCCTCGCCCACCAGCAGGTTGGGACGCAGCAGCTTTGGCTACAGGGATGTACAGTCAGAAGCTCAGACCCATGTGGATGGTGGAAGGGGACTTGACAGCCCCACACAGCACTAGAACCTTCCCCCACTGCCCCTGGCCAGGTCCATACCTTCTGGATGGGAGGAAGCCTCTTGCTCTCCCTGTGCACGGCATCCAGGGTCTCTATGTGCATCTGCACAATATCTGTGGACAAAGACGAAGCTGGAGACTGAGAGCAAAGCCCTGCCTGATGCACCACCCATCAGAGTGCCCACCCACCCTGCAGCACCTTCTCCTGGCCTTCCCACTGCTTCCAGCAGAGCCATCTCCTGAGCAGAGCCCTGAGACGATCAGGAAGGAGCCCCGGTGAGATCCCACAGCCGCCCACTCCCCGGCGCTGCTGCCACACGTCTCACCAGGGATCATGACGTGCAGCCCCTTGAGGTGCTCGTTGGTGACCCCACTCTCGGTGCAGACCTTGTCCACAAAGCGGTTGATGAACCTCACCACGTAGTTGGCCACGTCGGAGCTCTCCGCGTCCTCGAAGCCACTCTCTGTGTCGTAGCTCTCGGCCACGCTGCCGGCGATGCTGCCGTACAGGAGCAGCAAGAGTTACCCCAGAACATCCCTCCTCCGCTGTCACCTGGGCCATGTAGAGCCCAAGGGAGCTTCTACTCTTGAGATGAACCCAGGAGAACTTCCACCCTACCCACTGCAACCTGCGCCAACCCTGACAGCAGCTGAATGACCCAGATCCCCCAAGTGCCTCACCCAGGAGCTCCCATCCCCAGCTCCAGCTGCTCTGGTCACAGAACCCCAGAATCTCAGACTGGTGGGGTTGGAAGGGACCTCTGGAGATCATCCAGCCCAACCCCCCTGCCAGAGCAGGGCCATCTCCAGCAGGTTGCACACGATGGTGTCCAGAGGGGTTTGGAATCTCTCCAGAGAAGGAGACTCCACAGCCTCTCTGGGCAGCCTGGCCCAGGGCTCTGGCACCCTCACAGCAAACAAGTTTCTCCTCATGTTTCACTGGAACCTCCTGTGCTCCAGCTTGTGCCCATTGCCCCTTGTCCTGTCCCTGGCCACCACTGAGAAGAGTTTGGCCCCGTCCTCTTGACACCCCCCCCTTTAGATATTGATCAACATTGATGAGGTCCCCTCTCTCTCTGCTCCAGCCTCAACAGCCCCAGCTCTCTCAGCCTCTCCTCATCACAAAGATGCTCCAGCCCCTTCACCATCTCTGTGGCCTCCCCTGGACTCTCTCCAGCAGTTCCCTGTCTCTCCTGAACTGAGGGACAGGGATCCCCTCACCAAACCTCCCAGCCCTGGTACCTGTTGGTGACGAAGCTGTTGCTGACGCTCTCCAGGTCCCCCAGCCCTGAGCTGCGCAGGAGCCGGTTCTTGCTGGTGTCCAGGGGCAGCAGCAGGTAGCTCATGCGGTTGGCGTAGTGGATGGCCTGGCTGAAGACAGTGCTCTCCTCCTTCTGGATCAGCTCCTGCTGCTTCTCTCTGCTCATGGTGGGCCAGAGCCTCAGCTGCTCCGACGCTATCTCCAGGGCAGACTTGGCTTCCTGTGGCCCCTCCGTGCTCTCCTGAGGGAGTTAGAAGGAGATGTCAGATGGCCTCCAGTTGTGCCCAGGCCAGTTGAGATGGGATGTGAGGAAGAATTTCTTTGCTGAAAGGGTTCTGAGGCATTGGAAGGGGTTGCCCAGGGCAGTGGTGGAGTCCCCATCCCTGAAGGGATTGAAGAGTCGTGTAGACACAGTGCTGAGGGACATGGGTCAGTCATAGGGGACTGGTCAGCGTTGGGTTCATGGTTGGATTCGATGAGCTCAAAGTGCTTTTCCCATCCAGGCCATTCTGGGATTGTGTCAGGTATCTGTGTGGACAGGAGACCTGCCAGCCCTCACCCCACAGTTCCCACAGGAACCTCCCAGAACCAGGATGGAGTCCCTCAGGCTGGTTCAGCTTCCTTACCAGCCCATGGACCTTCAGGGAGAGCTCTTTCTGCAGAGCAGCTCTCAGGGACACTGTCACTGCTGTCACCTCCTCACCTCATCCGTGTGGTTCTCCTCGTTGTTGTCCAGGTACAAGGCTCGGATGTGGTTCTGCACATCACAGTAGAACATGGCCTCCCAGAACTGGATGTTGGTCCACACCACGTGCTCCTGCACGCAGCTGTAGGCAAACTGCGTGATGCCCGGGCTCAGTTTCTGAGGAAGCAGAAGGTGGAAGAGAGTTTCATACAGACATGGCCCTTGGGATGAGCTCTCCTCTCCAGGTAACCCCTGCTCTAGCCTGTGGCTGGGAAAGGACACGGACTCTTGGGCAGGCAGGAGGCTGGCACCAGAGCTCCTCCAACCAGTCCCTGCAAACTCCTCTCAGACTTGCCCAGCAACCACCCAGAGCCCCACAGGTCCTCACACTACAGATGCTTTAGGGGAGACAGAACCTTCTCCCAGCCCAGCGTGACCCACACATCAAGCTGCCACTTCAGAGCAGCCCCAGGGTCTGAGCACCCTTCCTCCAGGTGATCCAGCCACGACTCCTGGAGATACACCCAGCCTGGGGAACGAGGCTGGAGAGCAGCCCTGCAGAGAGGGACCTGGGGGTTCTGTTCCATGGCAAGTTGAACATGAGCCACCCGTGTGTCCTGGCAGCCAAGAGGGACCCCCGTGTCCTGGGGGCACCCAGCCCTGCACTGCGAGCCGGGCCAGGGAGGGGATCGTCCCGCTCTGCTCTGCACTGGGGCGGCCTCAGCTCCAGCACTGGGGGCAGCTTGGGCACCACGGGATAAAAAGGATCTAAAGCTGCTGGAGAGTGTCCAGAGCAGGGACACAACATTGGGGAAGGGTTCAGAGGGGAAGGGTGTGAGGAGAGGCTGAAGGCACTTGGGGTGTTCAGCCTGGAGAAGAGGAGACTGAGAGGAGATCTCCTGGCGGTCTGGAACTTCCTCCCCAGGGGAAGAGCAGGGGCAGGCGCTGAGCTCTTCTCTCTGGCCACCAACGCCAGGAGCAGAGGCCATGGCAGGAAGATGTGGCAGGGGAGGGTGAGGTTGGCCATGAGGAAAAGGTTCTTGAGGCAGAGGGTGGTGGAGCACTGGCACAGGCTCCCCAGGGAGGTGCTCATGGCCCCAAGGCTGACAAGATCCCAGCAGCATTTGGCCAAGGCCCTGAGGGACATGGTGTGAATGTTGGGCTTGTCCTGTGCAGGGACAGGAGTTGGACTGGGTGATCTTGGTGGGTCCCTTCCAACTCCCAGCATCCTGTTATTCCATGATCTCAGGAGCCTTGGGCCCAGGGACCAGCAGAGCGGCCTGGCCAACCTTGCAAGGGGTCGGAAGCTCCTGGGCAGGAGCCCACACTCTGAGAAACACCAAGGGGACCCTCTGCCCTCAGCCTGGCTGCAGCGCTGGCCCTGTCCTTCAGCCTGATGGACTCTGTGGCCTCTATGGAGCTCTGAGTCTGCCAGGGCTGTAGAGGGCAACGAAGGGACAACGGAGCTGGGGAAGGGTCTGGAGCACAAGTGTGCTGAGTTCCCGGCTGAGGGAACTGGGGGTGCTGAGCCTGGAGAAAAGGAGGCTGAGGGGAGACCTTCTGGCTCTGTCCAAGTCCCTGCAAGGAGGGTGCAGAGAGGTGGGGGTGGGTCTGTCCAACCAAGGAGCAAGGGACAGGACAAGAGGAAATGGGCTCCAGTTGTGCCCAGGGCAGCTGAGATGGGATGTGAGGAAGAATTTCTTTGCTGAAAGGGTTCTGAGGCATTGGAAGGGGTTGCCCAGGGCAGTGGTGGAGTCCCCATCCCTGGAGGGATTGAAGAGTCGTGTAGACACAGTGCTGAGGGACGTGGGTCAGTCACAGGGGACTGGGCAGTGTTGGGTTCATGGTTGGACTCCATGAGCTCAAAGGGCTTTTCCCATCCAGGCCACTCTGGAGCTCTGTGGGGTGAGGACACAGCAGAGACTCACCCGGCAGAAGGCGGTGACCAGCGGCAGGAGAGCGGCCGCAATCCCGTGCTCATCCATGGCCGTGCAGTCCTGGGGAACAGAGCACAGCTTACAAGAGGGTTCACCACAGGACCCCCAGACCCACCCTGGTCCCTGGACCTTGCTGACTCCCACAGGAGAAGACAAGTTCCTTCCCAACAGAGTCCCCAGGCCTGTCCTACCTGCAAGCAGCAGTTCATCATGCGGATGATGAAATCGAACTGCTGGTGATCCAGCACCGCCCGGTTCTGCTGCACGTGCAGGTTCAGCTCCTGGGTCAGGCAGTGCCGGGCTGCCCGGCCCTTCATGGCACGCAGCACAGCGGGGAACAGCTGCAGAGGGAAGGAGAAGTCACCGAGGAGAAAGAGGGGGCCTGGCAGAGCTCTGGGAGGACGATGAGTTCAAGGGACAGGAGGTGCAGGAGGGGCCTCACGACTCTTCTCAGTGGTGGCCAGGGACAGGACAAGGGGCAATGGGCACAAGCTGGAGCACAGGAGGTTCCAGTGAAAGATGAGGAGAAACTTGTTTGCTGTGAGGGTGCCAGAGCCCTGGGCCAGGCTGCCCAGAGAGGCTGTGGAGTCTCCTTCTCTGGAGAGATTCCAAACCCGCCTGGACACCATCGTGTGCAACCTGCTGGAGATGGCCCTGCTTTGGCAGGGGGGTTGGACTGGATGATCTCCAGAGGTCCCTTCCAACCCTACTAGTCTGAGATTCTGGGATTCTGTGATGGGCCAAAAGCCCAGGGACAGGAACAACACTGAGAGGGGAACACGGGAACGTACGGGAGCAGAGCTGGTGAGCAGAGATCAGGACACGGGCAAGGAATGTCCCCTGTAGGCAGAGCAACCACCCCTCTCCTCCCCCAAAACCACCAGCCCCTCAGGAGCCCCCCTCACCTTTTTGGCCTCTAACATCTTGTTCTCAAAGACGTAGGAGATGCAGTTCCTGACCACCTCCAGGCGCCGAGCGCTGTTGGCCAGGGCATTGCCATTGCGCTCCATGATGGCAGCTGGGGAGAGAATCCCCTGTCAGTGCAGGGCCCTCACCCCTGGGGGGGGACAGACAGTGTCCCCTCCCCTGCTCCCTGCGGGCAGGGCTCCAGGCAGCCCAAGGAGCAGAAACTACTGGGGACATTGGCTGGAGAGCAGCCCTGAGGAGAAGGACTTGGGGTGCTGGGGGACCAGAAGCTCCACACGAGGCGGCACCGTGCGCTGGCAGCACAGAGCCAATAACCGTGTCCTGGGCTGCACCCAGAGCAGCGTGGGCAGCAGGGCCAGGGAGGGGATTCTGCCCCTCTGCTCCGCTCTCCTGAGACCCCCCCTGCAGTGCTGCCTCCAGTGCTGGGGCCACCAACAGCACAAGGACATGGAGCTACTGGAGCCAGCCCAGAGGAGGCCATGAGGATGATGCCAGGGCTGGAGCAGCTCTGCTGTGAGGACAGGCTGAGAGAGTTGGGGCTGTTCAGCCTGGAGAAGAGAAGGCTCCAGGGAGACCTTCCAGTGGCCTCCCAGTACCTGAAGGGGCTCCAGGAAGGCTGGGGAGGGACTTTGGCCACGGGCAGGGAGTGACAGGACGAGGGGTGATGGCTTGAAAGTGGCAGAGGGGAGATGGAGCTGAGATGTGAGGAAGAAATTGTTTGGTGTGAGGGTGGTGAGACCCTGGCCCAGGTTGGGCAGAGCAGCTGTGGCTGCTCCTCCCTGGCAGTGTTCTGGGCCAGGTTGGCTGAGGCTTTGAGCAACCTGGTCTAGTGGAAGGTGTCCCTGCTGCTGGCAGGGGTTTGGGATGGGACTGGATGAGCTTTAATGTCCCTTCCAACCCCAACCAGTCTGGGATCCTATGATTGTGCTGCTGCACCACCCACACTCTGCTCACACAGGACCCTCAGTTGTGCTGCAGAGTGAGAAGGATCCAGCAACACCTCGATAAAGCTCCTCCTGACCAAGGCTTCCCACCGCAGGCCCTGTGTGCACACATACCGATGGGGGGCCCTGATGGCACCATGCATTTCTTCTCTGCCTTCACAGCAGGAGGAGCTGTCTGCAGCTTGGCCGTGGCCTGGTCAATGATCCACTGCACTGTCCCCTCGTCCAGCCGGGGAAAAGGCTTCTGGTGGAGGCGCAGGTGGGAGCCTTCCGTGGGCTTCTGCACCTTGTGCATGGTCACCGCCGGGTACGGGTTCTCCTGGCACAGCAAAGACAGGTTCTTATCAGGCACGTGGCCATCACAGCACAGCTGGAGTGCTGGGGTCAGTGTTGGGCCCCTGAGTCCAAGAAGGACCTGGAGGTGCTGGAGCGTGTCCAGAGAAGGGAACGGAGCTGGGGAAGGGTCTGGAGCACAAGTGTGCTGAGTTCAGGCTGAGGGAACTGGGGGTGCTGAGCCTGGAGAGAAGGAGGCTGAGGGGAGACCTTCTGGCTCTGTCCAAGTCCCTTGGAGGAGGGTGGAGAGAGGTGGGGGTGGGTCTGTTCAAGCAAGGAGCAAGGGACAGGACAAGAGGAAATGGGCTCCAGTTGTGGCCAGGGCAGTTGAGATGGGATGTGAGGAAGAATTTCTTTGCTGAAAGGGTTCTGAGGCATTGGAAGGGGTTGCCCAGGGCAGTGGTGGAGTCCCCATCCCTGGAGGGATTGAAGAGTCGTGTAGACACAGTGCTGAGGGCCATGGGTCAGTCATAGGGGACTGGTCAGTGTTGGGTTCATGGTTGGACTCGATGAGCTCAAAGGGCTTTTCCAACCCAGGCCATTCTGGGATTTTGGGACTTGGTGCCCACATGTCCTCTGCAGAGCAGGAGCCCATCCTTCAGCCACCTCACTGCTCTGTGGCCAAACACTCTCTCAACTGGTATCTACAACCCCCTGACACCTGCAGCCCCAAGGCCAGGCTGTCTGGGGGGCAGTGCCAGCCCGCTCAGCTCCCAGGAGCTCCAGGGACACCTCACTTTGTCCCCAAACACAGCAGCGAGCTCAGCACCAGACAGGGGATCCATCCTGAGATGGCTGAGGGACCCTCATACAGTGCTCTGGTTTTGGTAGACCTTTGCTGGATCAACCAACAAGCAGAGCAGCTGCTCCAGAGCAAAGCCATGGAGTGCCTCATGCCTGTGCCACCTGCATCCCAGGAATCCTGCTCCTGGGAGCAGCTCACCCCAAGCCAGACCCCTCTGGGCCCATCAGCAGGTGTCCTGCCCTACCTGACAGCTTGGGGTGGGATGAGATCACGCACCACGAGCATCAGCTCCAGCAAGAGGACAGACTGACCAGGGGGACAGACTGACCAGGGCTGTGACCCAGGCTCTCCCTGCCCCATCCCCAGCTCCCAGCAGCTCCCCCCTGCCGTGCTCCAGCCTCCTGGACTCACGTTCTTGTAGAGTTTCTCCGCCAGCTCCTTGATGTGCCGCAGGATCTTCTGCTTGTTCCCCTCCTCGGCCCGCATGCGCTTCACCTCGTAAGCCACCAGCTGGGAGAAGAACAAGAGATGGGTGAGAGGAGCAACTGTCTGCTGGGCAGGATCCAGCCACCCCATCCTTTTGGATATCAGGAAGAATTTCTTTGCTGAAAGGGTTCTGAGGCATTGGAAGGGGTTGCCCAGGGCAGTGGTGGAGTCCCCATCCCTGGAGGGATTGAAGAGTCGTGCAGACACAGTGCTGAGGGACATGGGTCAGTGGGGACTGGTCAGTGTTGGGTTCATGGTTGGACTCCATGATCTCAAAGGTCTTTTCCAACCAAACAGTTCTATGATTCCATGATTCCCATGCCCCAGCTCCATCCCTGGGTGCAAAGCTGCAGCTGGAGTATCCCAGCAGATCCTCAGCTCAGTCCCTTGAGGGGCAGGGAGAGCTGAGCAGAGAAGGACCCAGGGGATGGCTGGGCAGGGGGGTGCTGCTCCCAGAGTGTCACTTACCTCATCAAAGAGGTCGATGGAGCGGTAGGGGGCCCCCCGCTCGGTGACAAAGCCAGCAAAGGCCATGCCCTCCAGAACCTTGGTGAGGAAGTCATCCTCCATCAGCCCCCGCTGCCCAAGGAAGGCTGCCTGGAAGGGAGGAGAGGACACAGGGTCAGCAGCACCACCCAGGCTCGCTCAGTCCATGCTGACGTGGATGGAGAAACACTTTGACTTCAGAAAGGAGCAGAGAAGGTTTCACCAGTTCCTGCAATCGAGGAACTCGTTACACCCTGAGCTGTGAACTCATGGGAACTCTGTGAGTGCAACCAAACCCTGGTGCAGAACCAGCTCAAAGCTCATCACCTTCTGTTAATGCCAGAGGAAGAACGTGGTGGAACTCGGCTGACACCAACCACAGCGCTCTTCTAACGTCTGATGACCACCTGGTGATAAACCAGTTGAAGGAGAGGACAGCAGTGGTCATGGGAGGCAATGTGCTGTTGTTTGGGCATGTCCTGATGATAGCAAAGGGTTGTTGACAGTTTTGGTTTTGAACAAAATAAACATGTGAAAGAAAGGGAAAATTCTCTGCAGTGTCTTTGGCATCTCAGGGGAAAATGAAAAGCAAAACTGGGTGGATTCAACCAAGGAGCAAGGGACAGGACAAGAGGAAATGGGCTCCAGTTGTGGCCAGGGCAGTTGAGATGGGATGTGAGAAAGAATTTCTTTGCTGAAAGGGTTCTGAGGCATTGGCAGGGGTTGCCCAGGGCAGTGGTGGAGTCCCCATCCCTGGAGGGATTGAAGAGTCGTGTAGACACAGTGCTGAGGGACATGGGTCAGTCATAGGGGACTGGTCAGTGCTGGGTTCATGGTTGGACTCCATGAGCTCAAAGGGCTTTTCCAGTCCAGGCAGTTCTGGGATTCTGGGATTTGGGAGCAGCTGATGGAAGAGCTCCTGCTCCTCTGAACACCCTCAGGTGTTGCTGTGACCAAAGCAGCTGAATAAGTGAAATTCAGGTTACTTTGTGCTGCATGTTGCTGCTGCACAGATGATTTCATAGGATGGAAGTTTGTTAAACTTTATTCACTTCACAGCACTTTCAGGAAAAGACATTTTCTCATGGTTACAGTTTTATGGAACCACTGAACCTTTGTCAGGAATCTTTATTGAGCAGAAAAATACAGCTCAAACCCTGCTGAACACGCTGCTGACACTGGATCTCAGGGACCAGAGCACATCTCCAGCACAGAGCAGGGCTGTGGGCCGTGATGTGGCCACGCCAAGCTGTGACTCTGGGGTCACAGAACCCCAGACTGGTTTTGGGTTGGAAGGGACCTCAAAGCTCATCCAGTGCCAACCCCCCTGCCAGCAGCAGGGACACCTTCCACTAGACCAGGTTGCTCAAAGCCTCATCCAACCTGGCCCAGAACACTTCCAGGGAGGAGCAGCCACAGCTTCTCTGGCCAACCTGGGACAGGGTCTCACCACCCTCACACCAAACAATTTCTTCCTCACATCTCAGCTCCATCTCCCCTCTGCCACTTTCAAGCCATCACCCCTTGTTCTGTCACTCCCTGCCCTTGGCCAAAGTCCCTCCTCAGCTTTCTCATAGTCCCTCTACTCTTGCTCCTTGTCTGTTGTCTTCTCCTGAGTTACCCACAGAGGCCCAAACACCTCAAGCTTCTCCCTGCCCTGCCAGCCCTCCTGCTGCAGGTAACAGCCCAGAAGTGCCAGGGCAGGCTGGCTCTGCTTCCTTCCTCTCCCCAGATCTTAAGAAAACCCCCAGCTCTGGGCCAGGACGTGATGGACACTTTCCATGAGCCTCAAAGGCTGCTTGACGTCAGGCACAGCAGTGCATCCGACCACCCACGGGCATCAATGGGGAAGTGCCACCTGCCCTGCAAGACTTTGGGACAATCAAGGACAAACAAGGGATGGAAGTGGACTCAGAGTGATGTAGGAGAGGTCACCACCTGGATCACCTCATCCCAACCTCCACCCAACCCACCTGGGCAAGACTTAGTCCATAGTTTGAGAAGACAATTCAGCCCCATGGATGGAGGCCGTGGAGCTGGGTCACTGCAGGAACACGCTCCCTGCCCTCCCACGCTGGCCAGGCCCCCAGGGCTTCCCCCCTTCCCACCACAGCGCTCCCAGCAGTGGCTGTTTCCTGGCTGGTGGCTCAGAGCTGGGTGCCAGGGGTGCACCCCTGTGCTGGTGCCTCACCTTGTGGAAGCGGATGACGGGCTCGGGGTGGATGCGGATGATGTGCAGGCACCAGCGATAGCCCTGGAGCAGCTGAGCAAACAGGCGGAGGAACACGGCCCGGATCTCCTTGTCCTGGGAGCAGGGAGGGACAGGGTGGTCACAGCATGGACAGGCAGGAGGTGCAGAGAATCCAGCTCAGGGGAGCAGGAATTTACACCCAGCACAGGGATGAGGGGACAGAACCACGTGTCAGGGTCAGCTTCTGTCCCCCTTGGGGGCCTGGAGCATCTCCTGATGAGGAGAGGCTGAGAGAGCTGGGGCTGCTGAGGCTGGAGAAGAGCAGCCTGAGAGGGGACCTCATCAATGTTGATCAATATCTAAAGGGTGGGTGTCAAGAGGATGGGGCCAGACTCTTCTCAGTGGTGGCCAGGGACAGGACAAGGGGCAATGGGCACAAGCTGGAGCACAGGAGGTTCCAGTGAAACATGAGGAGAAACTTGTTTGCTGTGAGGGTGCCAGAGCCCTGGGCCAGGCTGCCCAGAGAGGCTGTGGAGTCTCCTTCTCTGGAGAGATTCCAAACCCACCTGGACACCATCGTGTGCAACCTGCTGGAGATGGCCCTGCTCTGGCAGGGGGGTTGGGCTGGATGATCTCCAGAGGTCCCTTCCAGCCCCACCACTCTGGGATTCTGGGATTCTCTGATTCTGCTGAACTGGGCAGGAAATGCAGCAGAGATCCCAAGGAAAAGGGGACAGGGCAGGCTGGAGCCACTGTGCAGTGTCCCTGCTGATGGACACAGCAGAAAAGGGATCTCTGGGGTTTGCTGAAGCACCAAACCCTCGGTCTCTGCCTCCAGCCCCAGCTCCAGCCTGGAGCAGCCCCGTGCCCCTGCCCATGAGCCAGCTACTGAGACAGCACAGGATGGCTGAGGTTGGAAGGGACCTCTGAAGGTCACATCCAGTCCAACCACCCTGCTCAAGCAGGGACTCCTGGAGCACATGAACCAGGATTTTGGCCAGATGGTTTGTGAGTATCTCTAGAAAGGGAGACCCCACAGCCTCTCTGGGCTGCCTGGCCCAGGGCTCTGGCACCCTCACAGGGACGTTCTCCCTTATGTTCAGGTGGAACTTCCTTTGAAGTGGAGTGGTGGCCTTGGTGTCCAAGATGGAGAAAGGCCTGAAATGCTGCCTGTCCACTCCATGGCCAAGAGATGTGGTGTCCAGCAGGGACAGCAGCCTCACAGGGGGGTTCCCCTTCCTCCCCATCCCACTCACCTGCATTTTGAGAGAAGAGGCAGAAATGGTCGAGGGGGGGAATGCGAGATCTGCCACCTCCAGCTCCGGGTCCAGGACCTGCACAGACAGGGCACAAAGCAGGCTCAGCCCAGGCCCAGAGGATCGGCCTCCACCGCTGGAAAAACCGGAACAGCACTTCCCAGAGACCCGACAGCACCCACAGAGGAGGTCTGAGGGGGTCACACTCCTCAGCCAACACATTCTTTGGTGTGAGGGTGGTGAGACCCTGGCCCAGGTTGCCCAGAGAAGCTGTGGCTGCTCCTCCCTGGAAGTGTTCTGGGCCAGGTTGGATGAGGCTTTGAGCAACCTGGTCTAGTGGAAGGTGTCCCTGCTGCTGGCAGGGGGGTTGGGACTGGATGAGCTTTCAGGTCCCTTCCAACCCAACCCAGTTTATGGTTCTGTGATTAAAGACATGGAGCTACTGGAGCCAGCCCAGAGGAGGCCACCAGGATGATGCCAGGGCTGGAGCAGCTCTGCTGTGAGGACAGGCTGAGAGAGTTGAGGCTGTTCAGTCAGGAGAAGAGAAGGCTCCAGGGAGACCTTCCAGTGGCCTCCCAGTACCTGGAGGGGCTGATAAGGAAGATGTGGACGGATTTTTTTAGCAGGGCCTGCAGTGACAGGACAAGGGGTGATGGCTTTAAACTGAAGGAGGGGAGATTCAGACGAGGTGTAAGGCAGAAATGTTTTACACTGAGGGTGGTGAGACCCTGGCCCAGGTTGCCCAGAGAGGTAGTAGAAGCCCCATCCCTGGAAACATTCAAGGCCACGTTGGACAGAGCTCTGAGCAGCCTGGTCTGGTTGAAGATGTCCCTGTCACTGCAGAGGGGTTGGGCTAGATGGCCTTGAAAGGTCCCTTCTCACCCAAACTGGTCTGGGATTCTATGAAGCAAGGCTGGAAGCAGCAGGTATCAGAAGAAACTGCCTCAAGCCCTGACTCCTCCTTGTGAAGCCTGGAGTGAAGACCCCAGGGCCAGCTTGGTGAGCTGAGAGCAGTGAGGAAGGGGAGCTGCCCACCCAGGGGGGCTGGGGGCTCAGCACAGCCGGGCTGTGACACAACCAGACCCTGCTCCCCAGTCACAGCTGCACCCAGGGCAGTTGAGATGGGATGTGAGGAAGAATTTCTTTGCTGAAAGGGTTCTGAGGCATTGGAAGGGGTTGCCCAGGGCAGTGGTGGAGTCCCCATCCCTGGAGGGATTGAAGAGTCGTGTAGACACAGTGCTGAGGGACTTGGGTCAGTCATAGGGGACTGGTCAGTGCTGGGTTCATGGTTGGACTCAATGATCTCAAAGGGCTTCTCCAACCCAGCCATTGTGTGACCCTGTCAGAACCCCTCTCAGAGGCTGAGGCTGCAGCTCTGTTCGGAGCCGCTCTCCGGGAACACAGAGCAGCCAGAAAAGCTTCAGGGCTGCAGCTGCTTCCTGCCCACAGGATGGGAACCAGCCACACAGTTCCCAGAAACCTTTGGCAGAAGAAACCTTGTCCGGCCCTGCCACGCACCAGAGGTCACCAGGATCAGGAAAGATCTCCTGTGACACAGAATCCCAGAATTGTTTTGGTTGGAAAAGATCTTTAAGATCATAAAGTCCAACTGTTAACCCAACACTGACCAGTCCCCTATGACTGACCCATGTCCCTCAGCACTGTGTCTACACGACTCTTCAATCCCTCCAGGGATGGGGACTCCACCACTGCCCTGGGCAACCCCTTCCAATGCCTCAGAACCCTTTCAGCAAAGAAATTCTTCCTCACATCCCATCTCAACTGCCCTGGCCACAACTGGAGCCCATTTCCTCTTGTCCTGTCCCTTGCTCCTTGGTTGAACAGACCCACCCCCACCTCTCTGCACCCTCCTCCAAGGGACTTGGACAGAGCCACAAGGTCTCCCCTCAGCCTCCTTCTCTCCAGGCTCAACACCCCCAGTTCCCTCAGCCGGGAACTCAGCACACTTGTGCTCCAGACCCTTCCCCAGCTCCGTTCCCTTCTCTGGACACGCTCCAGCACCTCCAGGTCCTTCTTGGACTCAGGGGCCCAACACTGAACCCAGCACTCCAGCTGCGGCCTCACCAGTGCCCAGTGCAGGGGGACCAGCACTGCCCTGCTCCTACTGGCCACACTGGTGCTGATCCAGGCCACGATGCCCTTGGCCTTCTTGCCCACCTGAAGTGAAGGACCCAGCATTTGGCCTTATGGAACCTCGTGGAATTGGTCCTGGCCCATGGATCCAGCCTGGCCAGATCCCTCTGCAGAGCCTCCCCACCCTCCAGCAGATCAACACTCCCACCCAGCTGGGTGTCCTCTGCCAACTGACTGAGGGTCCCTCCATCCCCTCGCCCAGACCATGGATGAAGCTGTTAAAGAGGTCCCAGCACTGAGCCCTGGGGACACCACTGGTGACATGGTCAGCAGGACCCGGTGATCTGACCCTCCACTCTCACAGGACTCCCTGCTGCTCCGTTCCCAGCTCCCCTTGGAGACATGTGGCACTCCCAACGTGTCTGCACCCTGCCATGGTGGAACGGCCGCAGCACTCACCATGGAGAGGGCCTCCCGGGTCTGCTGGAGCAGCGGCTCAGGGAGCAGGGAGATATGGACACACTCGGGGACATTCACCGTCCCGCCATCCAGGTCAGCGATAACAACGTCCAGCTGCAAGGGACAGGACAGGCGTGAGGCAGGGCCGGGGCTGCCAGCACCCTCCCCACCACTCCCAGCCCAGCTCAGGGGAGCAGAGCTGGGGAGTGGCATCTGCCTCCTCTCCATCTTCCCCGGGCGCTCCAGCCCTCTGCAGTTCTTGTCCCTTATCCACTGTCACCAAACCCAAGCACTTGCCAACACACCAGCTGCAAAGGGAACCCATCGCTCCCTGAAATGATGGTGGCAGAGGGAGGTGTCCTGGTTCTCCTGGGACAGAGTTATTTTCCTCTCAGTAGCCAGGATAGCTGTGCTTTGGGTTCAGTGTGGGATTTGGTATGAGAAGAACACTGATCAGGGACTGATGTTTTTCACTGCTGCTGGAAGTAGAAGGACATCGCGTTTTGCCAGTCTGCAAGTGCAAAGGGCTGGGAGGGGGAAGTGCAGTAATTAGCAAACCCCAAATTGGCATTTGGCTCTGCCAATGAGATTCCATCTCCTGTCCCCCATGGGCAGGACATGACCCAGGGCTGAGGGAGAGCTGGGGATTCTCTGGGGGATGGCTCAGGCTCTGGCTCTTCTGGGGTTTGGGTTTGGGCACTGTCTGTGCTCCGGGATCGCTGGCTGGGCCAGGCTGGGCATCGGTCAGGGGGTGGTGAGCAACTGCCCTGGGCAGCACTCATTTGCATATTATTATTATTATTATTATTATTATTATTATTATTATTATTATTATTATTATTATTATTATTATTATTATTATTATTATTATTATTATTACTATTACTATTACTATTACTATTATTATATTTCAATTAGTAAATTGTTTTTATCTCAACCCACAAGTTTTCTCACTTTTACCCTTCAGCTCCCTCCCCTGCTCCCTGGGTGGGGGCAGAGCGAGCGAGCAGCTGTGTTTGGCTGCAGCCCAAGGAGTGACACCACCACAGGACAAGTTGCCAGCAGGGACACAGCTCTGCTCAGCAGGGACCTGCCCTGACTTTGTGCCATCAGACTCCTCAGCACCTTCTCTGAGGCACCAACCACCGACCCCGGCCCAGCGCAGAGGCCACCTACGCTGCAGTTTGGCTTGAAGGCTGCACAAACGCCCGTTCCTGTTCAGATCAGACTCATTCTGCTTCAATTTAATTGAGTTTTGGAGCTGAAGTCTTGTGAGAGTGACACTGGGGGAGCACTGGGCTGGCAGCCACACACAGCCATCACCCACCCACTGCCCCCACCCCAGGATGGGGGAGAGAATTGGGGGGCAAGGGGGAGGAAACTCATAGGGGGAGAGAAGAACCATTTCATCATGGAAATCAAATAACACTGAAAATAATAATGATATTAAAATAGTAATTATTATAATTATTAATGAAATATGCCAATGAGTGACCCCCAGTGCCATTGCTCAGCACCCGCCCACCCAGCCCGGCCCGTTCCCAGAGAACGATCCCGGAGCAGCGACAATCCCGACCCGAAACCGCAATCCCGGGAGAGCCAGAGCCCGAGCGAGAGCCAGAGAGAGCCAGAGAGGAAGAGCCCCTCATGGATCTCCTGCCCATGGGGGACAGGAGCTGGAACAGCCCCTTGGCAGAGCCCAGTGCCCATGGAGCTGATCCATGGCAATATTCCTCACCCCTGAGCTCTGGCGCTTGCAGAGCAGCAAAACACAAAGTCCTTTGACTTCCAGCCACAACTGAAAACATCAGGAACTGATCAACGATCTTCCCACAGCAAATCCCAGCTGAGTCCAACCCCCAGCGCTGTTCCAGCTGCTGGACAGAACCAGCTCTGGCCCAGCTCACACCAGGACAAGTCTGAAGTGCCAACACCCCCGCTGGGCCCAGCGCTGCCACCCCAGTTTGACAATAAAATCCCCAGTTAACCCCTGTGCCAGCTCCACAGCCCAAAGCCCCCCAGCATGTGGCTCCAGCTCCACTTGCCTTCTGTGTCACAGCTGGGTCACCGCCCGGGGTGATCACACCAAGCAGGGCCTGTGTGACCAGCGTGCTCAGCCCACAGCCCCAGGCACCCTCAGACAGCCCCTGCTGCCATCTGAGACCACCAGCCCGCGACCCCCGCTCCCCCCTCAGACCGCAGCCGCTCCCGGGGCGAGGGGCGGGGTACGGGGGGGGTCTCACCAGCTCCTGCGTCTCCGACTGGAAGATGGAGTGGACCCCGATAATGAAGGGTGTTGGTGTGCTCAGGACCTCCAGGAGCTGTGCAGGCAAGATGGGCACGTACGTGAAACTGCAACCAAAAAAGAGCATCGCTGCAGCCGGTCGAGCCCTGCTCTCCGTCCCCTCTGCAGAGGCTGGGGGGTGACGCTGTCCCCAGCAAGGTGGGCTCCCTCCTGGCACCCTCAGCCCTTCAGGCACTACGAGCCCTACAGCTGCACAAAGCTTCTGTGTTTCTAGACTCTGACCATCATCAGTCTCTGGCCCTGGAGATAAAAGGCCTGGAGCACCTCTCTGCTGAAGAAAGGCTGAGGGAGCTGGGCTTGTTGAGCCTGGAGAAGAGAAGGCTCCAGAGAGACCTCACTGTGGCCTTCCAGTACCTGAAGGGAGCTCAGAAACAGGAGGGAGAGAGACTTGACATGGGCAGAGAGTGACAGGACAAGGGGAGATGGTTTTAAACTGAGAGAGGGGAGATTTAGGTTGGGTATGAGGAGGAAATTTTTCACCCAGAGGGTGGTGAGACCCTGGCCCAGGTTGGGCAGAGAAGCTGTGGCTGCTCCTCCCTGGAAGTGTTCTGGGCCAGGTTGGATGAGGCTTTGAGCAACCTGGTCTAGTGGAAGGTGTCCCTGCTGCTGGCAGGGGGGTTGGCACTGGAGGGGCTTTCAGGTCCCTTCCCACCCAAACCAGTCTGGGATTCTGTGGTTCTGTGACCATCTCAGTCTGAGCAGGGGACAGGTTTCCAGCAGAGCCACTGAAGCCCAGAAGAAACCTTCCTTGGGAATACAACCAGCCCGGGGGTGTGGCTGGTCAGCATGGAAACAGTGACAGGAGCCAGCACCACAATGACCTGTCTGTCTCAGCTGTCCCACCTGGGAGATGTGCAAACCTGTCTGCAAGCCACTGTCCCCTCCCTGGCTGGTCCCTGTGGGACATCAGCAGGACCAGCTCCCGGGGCTGGGGCCAGCACGGTGCCAGCTGTCCCACCAGAGTCATCACAGTGGCTTGGCCACCACCACTGGCACCTTAACAAAAGCCCTGTGTGCACGTGTCCCTTTCCAGGGGGGGACAGAGTTTGCACCAGGGCCTTCTGGAAGCCTCCCCGTGTGCAGCCCCTGGGTGCAGGGAGATGTTGCACCCAGAGATGGGAGGAAGGGAGGGTGCAGCTGGGAGAAGGGAAAGGGGACGGATTCTGGACAAAAAAAACCTCTGGGCTCTCCCACACACAACCTGGTGTGACCACACCGAGCCAGACCGTGGCCCACAGCCTGGTGGGCTTGGTTCCCTCTGTCAAGAGTGACCACAGCTAGAGATGGTGCATAGATCAGAGAATGGTTTGGGTGGAAAAGACCTTTGAGATCATCAGATCAAATTGTACCTGTCTACTGCTAAACCAGATCTCTGAGCACTGTCTACACGACTCTTCAGTCCCTCCAGGGATGGGGACTCCACCACTGCCCTGGGCAACCCCTTCCAATGCCTCAGAACCCTTTCAGCAAAGAAATTCTTCCTCACATCCCATCTCAACTGCCCTGGCCACAACTGGAGCCCATTTCCTCTTGTCCTGTCCCTTGCTCCTTGGTGGAACAGACCCACCCCCACCTCTCCCCACCCTCCTCCAAGGGACTTGGACAGAGCCAGAAGGTCTCCCCTCAGCCTCCTTCTCTCCAGGCTCAGCACCCCCAGTTCCCTCAGCCGGGAACTCAGCACACTTGTGCTCCAGACCCTTCCCCAGCTCCGTTCCCTTCTCTGGACACGCTCCAGCACCTCCAGGTCCTTCTTGGACTCAGGGGTCCAACACTGACCCCAGCACTCCAGCTGCGGCCTCACCAGTGCCCAGTGCAGGGGGACCAGCACTGCCCTGCTCCTACTGGCCACACTGGTGCTGATCCAGGCCACGATGCCCTTGGCCTTCTTGCCCACCTGGCCACTCTGCTCACTCCTGTTCAGCTGCTGTTGCCCAACACCCCCAGGTCCCTCTGTGCCCAGCAGCTCTCCCCCCACTCCTCCCCAAGCCTGGAGCTGCCGGGGGTTGTTGTGACCCAAGGGCAGGACCCGGCACTTGGCCTGGTTGAACCTCATGGAATTGGTCCTGGCCCATGGATCCAGCCTGGCCAGATCCCTCTGCAGAGCCTCCCCACCCTCCAGCAGATCAACACTCCCACCCAGCTGGGTGTCCTCTTTCCCACCAGTGCCCAAAACACAGCTGGTTACCAGCCATGAAGCCAGGAGGCAGTGAGGGGTGAAGCAGGGGCTGTCCCCTCGCTGGCTCCAGGCTCGAGGGGCAGTGGGGGTCCCTCACCTGTACTTGAGGGGGAACATAAGTGCCAGGAGAGCCCGGCAGGCGTCCGTCAGCCGCTGGTAACTGCTGGAGAGAAACAGGATCTTGTGCTCAGTGAGCGCCGCACAGAAGAGGTACAGCACGTTGGTGATGCCTGGGGAGGAGAGAAGAGTGCTCAGAAACAAGGGTTCCCCTCTCACACCCCACCAGAGACCAGCAAACCCCACCCCAGCTGGAGCCCACTCCCCATCTCCACAATCTGCACAACAGAGGAGTTCAACATCATGGAAGTTGTTGCTGCTCATGGGTTGGAACTGGATGATCTGATTGTCCAGTGCTGGGGCCACCAACAGCACAAGGACATGGAGCTCCTGGAGCCAGCCCAGAGGAGGCCACCAGGATGATGCCAGGGCTGGAGCAGCTCTGCTGTGAGGACAGGCTGAGAGAGTTGGGGCTGTTCAGCCTGGAGAAGAGAAGGCTCTGGGGAGACCTTCCAGTGGCCTCCCAGTACCTGAAGGGGCTCCAGGAAGGCTGGGGAGGGACTTTGGCCAAGGGCAGGGAGTGACAGGACGAGGGGTGATGGCTTGAAAGTGGCAGAGGGGAGATGGAGCTGAGATGTGAGGAAGAAATTGTTTGGTGTGAGGGTGGTGAGACCCTGGCCCAGGTTGGCCAGAGAAGCTGTGGCTGCTCCTCCCTGGAAGTGTTTTGGGCCAGGTTGGATGAGGCTTTGAGCAACCTGGTCCAGTGGAAGGTGTCCCTGCTGCTGGCAGGGGGGTTGGGAGTGGAGGAGCTTTCAGGTCCCTTCCAACCCAACCCAGTCTGGGGTTCCATGATTCACCATCCTCCCAAGAGGCACTTCTGGGTCACCCAGTACGTGCTCCCCCTCTTCCGAGATGTTCAGCAGCTCTGCTGAGCCACCAGCATCCTCTAATCAATGGCACAGGGCCAATGGCAGCAGAGCTCCGGGATCTCCTTCCTGCCACCTGGGCTGTTTCTCCTGAGATCTGCACACATCTCTGTGCCCAAGCCCAGGAGAGCTGCCAGCCCCAGTGCCCTCCTGGGACAGCGATGGCAGAGCGGGGCCGGGGAGGGCTCAGCTGGAGGTGGCTGCAGCTGGAAGGGAGCCCTGAGCTCCAGCCAGGCTCAGCAGCGTGGTGGGAAGCCACACGCAGGGAAGTCCAGCCCAGGACTCCAGGTGGCTTTGGCACTGGGGCTGGTGAGAAGGTGGCGTGGGGAGAAATCTCACCGAGCTGGCGGAAGAGCAGGGCCACGCTGCAGCTGCTGACGGGAAGCGAGTCATTGATGGGGGTCTGGATCACCTGCCTGTCCCCTGCTCCCAGGGAGATCGTCCTCTGCAAGAGAAAACAGCGGCTCAGCGGGCACCCAGCCCAGCGAGGGGTGAGCACAGCACCCGGGACAAGGCTCTCCAGGGAGCAGCCCCCCAAATCCCCCCGTGCAAAGGGACAAGGGCACAACCCCGCACCCAACGGGGCAGCGTGTCCCGCCACGGCGCGGCACCGCACAGCTGGAGCAGGGGAAGAGGGGACAGGACCCTGCAACAACAAACATCGTGTGCTCGGCCAGGGCCATGGGCTCAGGGGAGGAGGGAGACCTGGTGCAGCAGCTGGTGGTCCCAGTGAGCACCAGAGACTGGTCAATGCTGGGAGAGGGTGGCAGCAAGTCCTGAGACCTGCACCGTGCCACAGCCACCCTGGTGTGAGCTGGGCCAGAGCTGGTTCTGTCCAGCAGCTGGAACAGCGCTGGGGGTTGGGCTCAGCTGGGATTTGCTGTGGGAAGATCGTTGATCAGTTCCTGATGTTTTCAGTTGTCGCTGGAAGTCAAAGGACTTTGTGTTTTGCTGCTCTGCAAGCGCAAGAGCTCAGGGGTGAGGAATATTGCCATGGATCAGCTCCATGGGCACTGGGCTCTGCCAAGGGGCTGTTCCAGCTCCTGTCCCCCATGGGCAGGAGATCCATGAGGGGCTCTTCCTCTCTGGCTCTCTCTGGCTCTCGCTCGGGCTCTGGCTCTCCCGGGATTGCGGTTTCGGGTCGGGATTGTCGCTGCTCCGGGATCGTTCTCTGGGAACGGGCCGGGCTGGGTGGGCGGGTGCTGAGCAATGGCACTGGGAATTGTTTATTTGCATATTTTATTAATAATTATAATAATTACTATTTCAATATCATTATTATTTTAAGTGTTGTTTTCTTTCCATGATGAACTTGTTCTTCTCTCCCCCATGAGTCTCCTTCCCCTTGCCCCCCAGTTCTCTCCCCTATCCCCTGGGTGGGGAGTGAGTGAGCGGCTGGGTTTGGCTGCCAGCCCAGTGCTCCCCCAGTGCCACCACCACAGTAGCACACAAGGACTCTCTAGGACTTCCCAACCAGAGGGTCAGAGCTCTCCTGTGCTGTGCCCACCCAGCACCGCCAGCTCCTCAGGCTCTCCCGTTGGGCAGGTGGCCTGACCCGGGCAGAGCCTGACAGCGCCGGGTCTGAGGGCTGTGGATGGGCAGACCGGGCACAGTCTCATTGCTCCTTCTCCATGAGGGTTTTTCCCAGCCCTAAGCTCATTCCCAGCAGCACAGGGAAGCTGACATGTCCCCGTGCTCCCTGCAGGGGCTGGGGCAGGACCGGCTCACTGACCCTCTCCTCCTATTTCTGCACCTCTCCAGGGAAAAGGCTCCTGTGCAATCGCAGCTTTCACCACTCAGCCCACCTCCCCTGCAGCCACCAGAGCTCACGCCACCGCCACCGCCCAGAAACCTCCTCCTGCCAGAGCAGAACAAGCACCTCTGCCCTGGTCCTGCAGCCCAGGCCACCACGTTTTCACAATCCCCAGGAGAGCGGGGTACAGGGAGGCAAAGGGTGCACGGCCAGGCTGCGGCGGGGCAGGAGCACGGCCCCTTCCCAGGGACCAGGAGCACGGGCCCGGCTGCCCAACACACACGGACACACACGCACCCACGGGTGCTCTGAGAGAGGGGAACAGCACCCAGGGCTTGTCCAAGAACAACGGGTGGTCCTGGGGGTGTTGGGCAACAGCAGCTGAACAGCAGTGAGCAGAGTGGCCAGGTGGGCAAGAAGGCCAAGGGCATGGTGGCCTGGATCAGCACCAGTGTGGCCAGTAGGAGCAGGGCAGTGCTGGTCCCCCTGCACTGGGCACTGGTGAGGCCGCAGCTGGAGTGCTGGGGTCAGTGTTGGGCCCCTGAGTCCAAGAAGGACCTGGAGGTGCTGGAGCGTGTCCAGAGAAGGGAACGGAGCTGGGGAAGGGTCTGGAGCACAAGTGTGCTGAGTTCCCGGCTGAGGGAACTGGGGGTGCTGAGCCTGGAGCAAAGGAGGCTGAGGGGAGACCTTCTGGCTCTGTCCAAGTCCCTGACAGGAGGGTGGAGAGAGGTGGGGGTGGGTCTGTTCAAGCAAGGAGCAAGGGACAGGACAAGAGGAAATGGGCTCCAGTTGTGGCCAGGGCAGTTGAGATGGGATGTGAGGAAGAATTTCTTTGCTGAAAGGGTTCTGAGGCATTGGAAGGGGTTGCCCAGGGCAGTGGTGGAGTCCCCATCCCTGGAGGGATTGAAGAGTCGTGTAGACACAGTGCTGAGGGACATGGGTCAGTGGTGGGCATGGTGGTGTTGGGTTGACAGTTGGACATGATAATCTTAGAGGTCTTTTCCACCCTTAATGACTCTATGAAGGACAGAGATGTTGCTAACGAGGAGACCATGAAAGAAAAGGAGTGCGTACCGCTGCTTCGTCGTCCACGTCAGGCTGAGAGAGGGACAGACAGAGACAGCACAGTCAGTTAGAGACACAATGACAGCAGGACACCAGGGAGGACAAACACTGAGGCCAACAGCAAGCAGGGACCAGCACTCTGGGAGAGGAGACGCACACAGAGCCAAAGCGACACCTCCAGCGCTGGAGAACAGCGTCTGGGCACGGCAGGGGAACAGGTAAAGCACGGGAGGGGAAGTGCCACCAACAAACTGTCCTCCCTGCAGCACACTGCGTGTCCCCACAGCACAGATCGATCCAGCAACAACTGGGAGGTGACAACAAATGGTGCCAAAAAGCTCTGCTCAGCGAGGCACAGCGGCTGGAGGAGCCGCCCGGCTCCCTGCGCCTCTGCTCTCCCACGCTGCTGCTCACACGTCCCACCACGGAGGAACCAGGTGGAGCTGGACGGATCTGGGCAGCTCCTGCAGCAGTGCTACTGCTTGTGCCCTCAGCCAGAGCAAACCAGGGGAGGTTTAGGATCTGAGGAAAAACTTCTTCACCCAAAGGTTGTCAAGCACTGGCACAGGCTGCCCAGGGCAGTGGTGGAGTCACCTTCCCTGGTGGGATTGAACAGACGGGCAGACGAGGTGCTGAGGGACATGGGTTAGAGGTGGAGTTGGCAGTGCTGGGTTCATGGTTGGACTTGGTGATCTTAAAGGTCTTTTCCAATCACTGTGATTCTGTGATTCTGTGACCAGGGACACCTGGCACACGGTCACCTGCTTTCTTCTCCAGAGGACTCGGATGTGTCTGGTGTCCATCCCTCTCCTGCAAACACCAGCACCACTGCTGGACTCTCCCAGGACCTGCATTGCTCTGGATCGTTACAGGAAGCACCAAACCTATGGTGGGCCGTGATGGCAGCCCAAGGGGCATCAGTTCTGCCCCAGCAGAAAGCACCCACCCAAGAAGCCTGCAGAGATCCAGGGGTTCAAGACAGCAGCCACCCCTCAGGGTCACAGGCCACAGTGGTGGGAGAAACCTCCAGGCACCGGGGACCTGCAGACCTGTACAGGCTCTGTGCTGGGGTGCAGCCTGGGTGCGAGGGGATTAGATGCTCTGAGCTGTGCAGCTGGTACAGTGGTGGGACACCATCCAGAGGGACCTGGTCCAGCGTGAGAAGTGGGCCCAGGAGAACCTGATGAGGTTCAACAAGGCCAAGGGCAAGGTTCTACACCTGGGTCAGGGCAATCCCAGGTCTGTGGACAAACTGGGAGAAGAATTCATTCTTGGGGTGCTGGGGGACCAGAAGCTCCCCATGAGGCGGCACCGTGCGCTGGCAGCACAGAGCCAATAACCGTGTCCTGGGCTGCACCCAGAGCAGCGTGGGCAGCAGGGCCAGGGAGGGGATTCTGCCCCTCTGCTCTGCCCTTGTGAGGCCCCATCTGGAGTCTTGTGTCAGCCTGGAGCTCCCAACATAAGAAAGATGTGGAGCTGTTGGAGTGGGTCCAGAGGAGAGCCAGGCAGATGATCAGAGGGCTGGAGCACCTCTCTGCTGAAGAAAGGATGAGGGAGCTGGGCTTGTTGAGCTTGGAGAAGAGAAGGCTCCAGAGAGACCTCACTGTGGCCTCCCAGTACCTGAAGGGAGCTCAGAAACAGGAGGGAGAGAGACTTGACATGGGCAGAGAGTGACAGGACAAGGGGAGATGGTTTTAAACTGAGAGAGGGGAGATTTAGGTTGGATATTGGGAGGACATTTTTCACCCAGAGGGTGGTGAGACCCTGTCCCAGGTTGGCCAGAGAAGCTGTGGCTGCTCCTCCCTGGAAGTGTTCTGGGCCAGGTTGGATGAGGCTTTGAGCAACCTGGTCTAGTGGAAGGTGTCCCTGCTGCTGGCAGGGGTTTGGGACCGGAGGAGCTTTCAGGTCCCTTCCCACCCAACCCAGTCTGGGATTCTGTGATGGCCTCAGTTCTGGGCACAAGCAAGGCTGCTGCTCCTCAAGCCTTGGCCATGCACAGGCACAAGGCAGAGGTTTGAGGAGGGAGCTCCAGGCTGCTCACCCAGCCAGCAGGAGCCTTGTAGGGCCCGTGTCCCCAGAGCTGGCTCGTCCCCGCTCTCACCGATGGCCCGTGGAGTGGCTCTGGAGTGGCTCTCCAGGCAGTGAGCCAGGCCTGAGTGGAGCAGCAAGAGCTCCCTGATGCAGGAATGGCCAGAGACCATGGTGATTGTTTGCACAGATCCATCAGTGACCACGTAAGCCAGCTGGGGGTGGGGCCACCCCGTGTTCCCTCCTGGAGGGAGCAAGGAGCCAGGAGCAAGCTGCCCACCCACGGCAAGCTGGAGCTCAAGCGAAGCAGCACCAACTTCTGAGCTGATCCTGGAGCTGAGCAGCTCCCATCACACAGATTTGTTGTTTCTACTCTTTAGCACTTGGGAAGGCACCGCCTGCACTAGCCAAGCACTGGCCACTTGTGGTCTGCTGTGGCAGGTCCTCAATAGCCACCACACCGAGCCACAAGTCCCATCAGCCTCACTCAGCTCATCCCAGCCCAGCAAACCCAGAACCCAGCTGAGGGAAACATCCCTGCTTCTGTCCAAGCTTCTCCAGGGGCAGGAGCACGGAGAGGGAAGCGAGGGAAGGGGCAGGTGACCCACCTGAGCTCCCCCAGTGATGGGGATGGTGCACGTCAGGAGGTTCCCGATGACGTTCTCCAGGGACACGCTCAGACCGTCCACGTAGATGGTGTAGATCAACCCCAGGCTGTTCTGGAGAGGAAAGCACAGCAGAGCTGAGCGTTATGGGGGGAAGGAGACACGTACAGGTGCAGCTGGGGGAGCTCCAGTTTGGAGCACTGCCACATGGAGAAGCTCCCAGTGCTTGTCACCAGATGGACACACCCTGTGACAGCCAACTCTTGGGTGCAGTGCCTGAGGTCATCCCCCTCAGACCTCTCTCAGTAGGTCCTCATCAGCAGGACTGGGTATTTAATGTGTTCAGTTTGCTTCCAGCTGCCAACACCTTCCCATCCCAGCACCAACCCCACCAGAGCCATCCCCAGACATGTCCCCTGGGCTAGAGCTCAGCAGGAGCAGTGTGGAGGGGCTTCAAAAGCTCCATGGGCAGAGAAAACAGCAGGACTTCTCCAGCAGCCCAAACCACTCCCAGTCCCTGGAGATTTGCATCAAGTATCCCAAAAAATCCCAAGTAAGGGACGGGAAGGAGATCCACTTCTGCACCAAGGGCTGGAGGAGACACCTGGCCGGACCCCAATCCGTGCTGTCTGCCTGGTGTCTGGTCAAGGTCCTCAACAGTGTGCTTCAACCTTCGGTCAGCCCTGAACTGCTCAGGCAGTTGAAGTAGATGATGTCCAACTACCAGTTGGAGGTCCCTTCCAATGGAAATATTCTACTCTACTCTAAACTCTACTCAAGCCTACTCAACACTACTCTATGCTACTCTACTCAACATTACTCTACTCTACTCAACACTACTCTACTCTACTCAACTCAACATTACTCTACTCTACTCTACTCTACTCTACTCTACTCTACTCAACATTACTCAACTCAACATTACTCTACTCAACACTACACTCTACTTTACTCTGCTCTGCTCTATTCTGTTCCATTTGGGAAGCAACACCAACAAGCAGAGGGCACCATTCAACACAAGCTACAAAACACAGATGAAAAGGGAATTTGAGGAATTTGTCTTCAAGAAACCCTCTGGGTGGTTTTTTTTCCGACTCAAACCATCTCCCCATGTCAGTGAGAAAAAGAGAAAACACAAATATGGAGGCTTGGGAGAGCAGGGCCCAGCAGGCTACTGCAGGCTGGAGTAACGGAGTGAAGAGCAAGTTCATCCTCCTGCACGTCCAGAACACACACTGCTCTGCTGGACACTCCATGGAGGAAGCAGGAGGAGACCTGGGAGAAGATGTAGCCCCACCAGAAGGGAGATCTGGGGTACCCTGTCCCTCTTCCCACGGGCTGGCCTCATCCAACCTGGCCCAGAACACTTCCAGGGAGGAGCAGCCACAGCTTCTCTGGCCAACCGGGGCCAGGGTCTCACCACCCTCACACCAAACAATTTCTTCCTCACATCTCAGCTCCATCTCCCCTCTGACACTTTCAAGCCATCACCCCTTGTTCTGTCACTCCCTGCCCTTGGCCAAAGTCCCTCCCCAGCCTTCCTGGAGCCCCTTCAGGTACTGGGAGGCCACTGGAAGGTCTCCCTGGAGCCTTCTCTTCTCCAGGCTCAACAGCCCCAACTCTCTCAGCCTGTCCTCACAGCAGAGCTGCTCCAGCCCTGGCATCATCCTGATGGCCTCCTCTGCACTGGCTCCAGCAGCTCCATGTCCTTGTGCTGTTGGTGGCCCCAGCCCTGGAGGCAGCACTGCAGGGGGGGTCTCAGGAGAGCGGAGCAGAGGGGCAGAATCCCCTCCCTGGCCCTGCTGCCCACGCTGCTCTGGGTGCAGCCCAGGACACGGTTATTGGCTCTGTGCTGCCAGCGCACGGTGCCGCCTCGTGTGGAGCTTCTCCTCCCCCAGCACCCCAAGTCCTTCTCCTCAGGGCTGCTCTCCAGCCATTCTCCACCCAGCCTGGGTTTGTGCTGGGGGTTCCCTGACCCAGGTGCAGGACCTTGCCCTTGGCCGTGTTGAGCTCCATGAGGTTCACACAGCCCCACCTCTCCAGCCTGTCCAGGTCCCTCTGGATGCCATCCCTTCCCTCCAGCGTGCTGACCCCACCACCCAGCTTGGTGTCACCAGCAAACTTGCTGAGGGTGCCCTTGATCCCACTGTCCCTGTCACCCCCAAAGATGTTAAACAGTGTCAGTCCCAGTACCGACCCCTGAGGGACACCACTCATCACCAGTCTCCACTTGGACATGGAGCTGTTGACCACAACTCTTTGAGTGTGATATCCAGCCAGTTCCTTATCCATCCTTGTCCACTCATCCAGTCCATGGCTCTCCCAGTTAGAGATGGACCCAAGCCCCAGACCAGCAGGACCACAGTGCTCCTGTCCCAGGTCCTCACAACTCACTCAAGTGGGAAATTCAAGCAACCAAGCACTGAACTCAGCCAAAGGTGCAACACAAACTTTACTGGGCCTCCTACCAAAACCAGGCAGAGAAGACAAGTGGGCAGGTGTGCAAAGACCAGAACGAGCTGGGAAGTGTTTCAGTGTGGTCTCCAGGGGAGAAGCTCTCACAGCAAATGTCTTCTGGAACTGTTAGTTGACTCACTGTCCTCCAGAGTCACCCCCCAGCATGACCAGCTTTCACTCAGGAGAGCAGCAGTCACCACAGCTCGGCCCATCTCGCCCTGCTCCCAGGCCTGAGGAAACAGCTCCTGCACTTGGGACAATTCCAGCTCCATGGAAGGGCAGGGGTGGAAACCCCATCCCAGAGCTGGGGCTGTTGGGGCTGGAGAAGAGCAGCCTGAGAGGGGACTTCATCAATGTTGATCAATATCTACAGGGTGGGTGTCAAGAGGATGGGGCCAGACTCTTCTCAGTGGTGGCCAGGGACAGGACAAGGGGCAATGGGCACAAGCTGGAGCACAGGAGGTTCCAGTGAAACATGAGGAGAAACTTGTTTGCTGTGAGGGTGCCAGAGCCCTGGGCCAGGCTGCCCAGAGAGGGTGTGGAGTCTCCTTCTCTGGAGAGATTCCAAACCCACCTGGACACCATCGTGTGCAACCTGCTGGAGATGGCCCTGCTCTGGCAGGGGGGTTGGACTGGATGATCTCCAGAGGCCCCTTCCAGCCCCACCACTCTGGGATGACTCTGTGATGGGAGGATGGACCTCATGATGCAACTGCTTGCAACAAGGGAAACGGGCTGACGATCCAGACCCATTTCTGTTTGTAGGTGCCCACTTGCTGGAAAGAAGTTGCTGTTCCAACATCACCCACCAGCCAGGACAGGCTGGACTCCTGCTCAGAGAACCCTCCCAGTGAAACCCCCACGTTCCCAGGGTTTATTCCTGGGTGGTTGAACACTGGCACAGGTTTCCCAGAGAAGCTGGACAGCATCCATCCTTGGAGATCATTCAAAACCCAGCTGGATAACGTCCTGGAGAACCTGCTCCAGCTGACCCTGCTGGACCAGAGACCTCCAGAGGTGCCTCCAGCCTCAGTGCCATGGTTTGGGGCTGTGAAGTCTGACACTTCTGCTGTTTGAAGCAGCTCCAAGCCAGAGAATGGAGCAATTTTTCCCCTGTCAGTTATTAATGCCCTGAGCACTGAACACCCCGAGGGAACACCATGTGCTGCCACCACTGAGCCAGCTCTGAGCAACAGCTTCAGAAACGGAGCAGAGCCCAGGAGAGATCTCCTCACAGTGGGAGGGGAGAAGGAAGGACAGAGCCTGTCCTGATGGAGAACCCTGTCCTCCTACAAGCCCAGCACTGAGCAAGCTGATGGAGAGCCTGACGTCAGTGCTGGGTGGGTTCCTCCTTCAGACAGAGGGAGAAGCAAGGCAGATGGTCTGCTGGGTCTGGAGAAGAATGTCCACACCCCACCCACATCACTGTGGGCAAAATACAGAAAGAGAGAGGATCCCAGAACTGCCCAGATTGGAGAAGCCCTTTGAGATCATCGAGTCCAACCATGAACCCAGCATTGACCAGTCCCCTATGACTGACCCATGTCCCTCAGCACTGTGTCTACACGACTCTTCAATCCCTCCAGGGATGGGGACTCCACCACTGCCCTGGGCAACCCCTTCCAATGCCTCAGAACCCTTTCAGCAAAGAAATTCTTCCTCACATCCCATCTCAACTGCCCTGGCCACAACTGGAGCCCATTTCCTCTTGTCCTGGCCCTTGCTCCTTGGTTGAACAGACCCACCCCCACCTCTCTCCACCCTCCTCCAAGGGACTTGGACAGAGCCAGAAGGTCTCCCCTCAGCCTCCTTTTCTCCAGGCTCAACACCCCCAGTTCCCTCAGCCGGGAACTCAGCACACTTGTGCTCCAGACCCTTCCCCAGCTCCGTTCCCTTCTCTGGACACGCTCCAGCACCTCCAGGTCCTTCTTGGACTCAGGGGCTCAACACTGAACCCAGCACTCCAGCTGCGGCCTCACCAGTGCCCAGTGCAGGGGGACCAGCACTGCCCTGCTCCTACTGGCCACACTGGTGCTGATCCAGGCCACGATGCCCTTGGCCTTCTTGCCCACCTGGCCACTCTGCTCACTCCTGTTCAGCTGCTGTTGCCCAACACCCCCAGGTCCCTCTGTGCCCAGCAGCTCTCCCCCCACTCCTCCCCAAGCCTGGAGCTGCCGGGGGTTGTTATGACCCAAGGGCAGGACCCGGCACTTGGCCTGGTTGAACCTCAGACAATTGACCTCGGCCCATGGATCCAGCCTGGCCAGATCCCTCTGCAGAGCCTGAGGCAAACACCCACGGTGGCAGTTTGTCATCACGCCAGCTTGCAGCCTGCACCCTCCCAGACCTTTCACAGCCACATAATGCAGCGAGTTTACACAGAATAAAGGTGCTGAAGATAAAGGCTCCCCCAGGAACCGGCTGTTCTTCACGGCTCTGCGATCAACAAAAGTGGGTCAAGGCCACCAGCTGCCCGGTGTGGCCAAGCTCTTGGTTCACTGTTGGGCAACCAACTGCTGCAGGTTCAATGTGTGGCTGCCAAATCTCTCATGGTGCTGGATGGGATGCAGAGCGGGCTGGGGCCTGGCTGCTCTCCCAGGGGGTGCTGTGCCAGGGTGCTGGGACAGCTCCTGCTCCTGGCAGTGACTGCGTGGCTCCTGGGTGCTCCCAGAGCCAGGAGGTCTTTACTGACCTTGCTCCCCTCTCCCTCCTGTTGTGTGTTTTGGACTTACCCTGAACACCTCGGCGTGGTCCAGCCGTGACACCAGCACCAAGCTTTTGGGAGCAAAGAGCTGCGCGGGTTGAACGGGAGATGATGGCTCCTCTTCCTCCTCCTCCTCCTCTTCCTCCTCTTCACCATTCCTGGGGTGGCTCTGAGGCTAAGGAGACACACATCATCCAAGTCCTACTGTTAGAGAAAGGATGTTCTCCCCTTGCCCAAGCCTCTGACACCAGGACCTGGATTTCTCCAGGAGGGAGGAGGAGCCACTGCCCAAACCCAAGCGCAGCCGGATGGTTCCCGGGCAGAGCTGCTGAGCGCCCTCCCCGCCCGGCCCCGCCGACGCGGCCCCGGCCCCCGCGGTACCTGAGGGCTCTCCACCGCCTCCCAGAAGGTGAAGCAGGCGCAGTAGTGCCGCTCCGAGTTGATGTCGGTCAGCACGGCCACGAAGAAGGTGGGGGGGTTCCTCTCGGTGAAGAGCTGCCAGCCGCTGGGCTGGCAGAACTGCGACAGAGCGGAGGGGACGGGGTCAGAGCCGCGTGCGACAGAGGGGAGGGGACGGGGTCAGAGCCGCGTGCGACAGAGGGGAGGGGACAGGGTCAGAGCGGCCCTGCCCACGCCGCTGCCCTCGCTGCACGGGGCGCTGCTGCGGGATGGGCGGTGTGAGGGGAGAGTGGCAGGGACAGAGAGTGGCAGGGACAGAGAGTGGCAGGGACAGAGAGTGGCAGGGACTGAGAGTGACAGGGACCGACAGTGACAGGGACCAACAGCGACAGGGACCAACAGCACCAGGGACCAACAGTGACAGGGATCAACAGTGACAGGGACCAACAGTGACAGGGACCAACAGTGACAGAGACCAACAGTGACAGGGACTGACAGCAACAGGGACCAACAGAACCAGGGACCAACAGAACCAGGGACCAACAGTGACAGAGACCAACACTGGCAGGGACCAACAGTGGCAGGGACCGACAGTGCCAGGGACCAACGGTGACAGGGACCAACGGTGACAGGGATCAACAGTGACAGGGACCAACAGTGACAGGGACCAACAGTGACAGGGACCGACAGTGGCAGGGACCAACAGCACCGGGGACCAGCTCCTGGGGACACGGAGCCTGGCGTGGCAGCACATCACCTACAGAGCCCACAGGGCAAGAGGGCAGGGCCACCATCCCCAGCACCCATGGCAGCACCCGCAGCCACCACGGTCTGCAAGCTGGGGAGAACTGGCCAGAGCTCCCATCCCCTCTGCAGAGAGAGAACTGGGCAGGTGCCTTCTCCTCCTCTCTGCAGGGACAGCAGGAGCCACTTGGAGAAACCCAAGCTGCGAGGAAAGGTGATGGAACACCCTGGCCAAGCTGGACACCCTCAACCACCCTGCACCCATCCTAGAACTGCAGGTATGGAGAAACCCCAGCTGGGAAGAAGGGTGATGGGATGTCCTGGCCAAGCTGGAGACCCTCAACCACGCTGCACCCATCCTAGAGCTGTAGGCGTGGAGAAACCTAAGCTGGGAGGAAGGGTGATGGGATGTCCTGGCCAAGATGGGCACCTTCCACCCACCCTAGAGCTGCTACTCTCCTTGCAGGGACTTGGACAGAGCCAGAAGGTCTCCCCTCAGCCTCCTTTTCTCCAGGCTCAGCACCCCCAGTTCCCTCAGCCGGGAACTCAGCACCCTTGTGCTCCAGACCCTTCCCCAGCTCCAGCCCAGGTGGCACCAACACCCCCCACGAGTTCTGCCAGTTCCTGGGGACTTCCCGAAGGCCCTCCAGGACCGAGGGTATTTCCAGTCTGGCCCCAGGACTCCCCCTGCATTTTGAGGTCTCAAGGGATTTTTCTTTATTTCCTCAGCATCTGCATTGGGCTGGTGAGGAACTGTGGAAAATTCCCGATGCTTTGGGGACTTCACTGAGGGTGGGACAGCTCAGCTCCTTCTGGGGGTACAGCCTGACGCCCTCTGAGGACAGGGAGATGTGAGCAAAAGCCAGGATGAGAAGAAGGCAGCAACAAGGTCAGACTGGCAGAAAGGACCAAGACTGCAGCGCTGGAGACACCACCACTGCAGCCCAAAGCCCACAGGTCAAAACTGGTTTCATAGAACCCCAGACTGGGTTGGGTTGGAAGGGACCTGAAAGCTCATCCAGTCCCAACCCCCCTGCCAGCAGCAGGGACACCTTCCACTAGACCAGGTTGCTCAAAGCCTCATCCAACCTGGCCCAGAACACTTCCAGGGAGGAGCAGCCACAGCTTCTCTGGCCAACCTGGGCCAGGGTCTCACCACCCTCACACCAAACAATTTCTTCCTCCCATCTCAGCTCCATCTCCCCTCTGCCACTTTCAAGCCATCACCCCTTGTTCTCTCACTCCCTGCCCTTGGCCAAAGTCCCTCCCCAGCCTCCCTGGAGCCCCTTCAGGTACTGGGAGGCCTTGGAGGGTGCCAGAGCCCTGGGCCAGGCTGCCCAGAGAGGCTGTGGAGTCTCCTTCTCTGGAGAGATTCCAAACCCACCTGGACACCATCGTGTGCAACCTGCTGGAGATGGCCCTGCTTTGGCAGGGGGGTTGGGCTGGATGATCTCCAGAGGTCCCTTCCAACCCCACCTCTCTGGGATTCTGTCATCACCAGCCCACCTACACCCAGCAGTAATACCCCAGTTCTCCCAGTTGCCCCAGAACCTGGAGATCCTCCTCCCCTAGTGTTCCCACACCAGGGTGGTGAAGACAACCAGTGCAACCCACCATGGGCTGGATGGCCAGAGGAGACAGCTCTGGCCTGGGAGGGGAGGTTGGAGACATGTTCACATCCTGTGTCTCTCTCCAGAGGAACTTGCACCCATTAAAATGGGATATTTGTCTTTGGAAGTGCTGTGGGCCAGCATGCGAGGGGAGAAGCGACCAACTCCTGCTCCTCACACACACCAGAAACCTTCTCCCCAGCAAAGCTGCCACCAAGAAACGCAGCCGTGTCCACACAACCCAACACGAGGTTCAACCCAAACCCTCCAGCTGGATTTCAGGAGCTGTGTCCTCGCTGTTCACCCAGGACATCTCCTGACAGCTTGTGGGAAACCTCAGAGCCACCCCCGGCTCCCAACAGGACGGGGCTCCGATTGTTTAAATTCCAGGGATTTTTTGGCTGGACAATTTGACCCTCAGGGGAAAACAAAAAAAATCAGCTTTCCTCTTTCTTGGGACAGTTCCCAAGTCCCCTGCAGCCAGACAGCCAGGACACACCGCCCAGACACATCCGATGGGTTTTTGCCTCAGACAAAATAGCCCAGAAAAGCCCAACTGGCGCTGGAGCTCCGGAGCACGCGATGGAGGAGGAGCCGCCACCGCCGAGCCGGGGCCTGGCCACACTCCCTGCTGGGACACAGCATGGCATGTGGCTGTGACAGGGATGGCCAAAGCCAAGTGCCCAGGACAGGGCACAGGGATGAGGACGGGGATCAGAGACACGTCCAGCTCTGTCACCCTCTGCTCCACACGCTGCTTGCTCCTGGCTGGTAAGAACCACAGAACTGGCTGGATTGGAAAAGCCCTTTGAGCTCATGGAGTCCAACCATGGACCCAACACTGCCCAGTCCCCTATGACTGACCCATGTCCCTCAGCACTGTGTCTACACAACTCTTCAACCCCTCCAGGGATGGGGACTCCACCACTGCCCTGGGCAACCCCTTCCAATGCCTCAGAACCCTTTCAGCAAAGAAATTCTTCCTCACATCCCATCTCAACTGCCCTGGCCACAACTGGAGCCCATTTCCTCTTGTCCTGGCCCTTGCTCCTTGGTGGAACAGACCCACCCCCACCTCTCTGTACCCTCCTCCAAGGGACTTGGACAGAGCCACAAGGTCTCCCCTCAGCCTCCTTTTCTCCAGGCTCAGCACCCCCAGTTCCCTCAGCCTGAACTCAGCACACTTGTGCTCCAGACCCTTCCCCAGCTCCGTTCCCTTCTCTGGACACGCTCCAGCACCTCCAGGTCCTTCTGGGACTCAGGGGCCCAACACTGAACCCAGCACTCCAGCTGCGGCCTCACCAGTGCCCAGTGCAGGGGGACCAGCACTGCCCTGCTCCTACTGGCCACACTGGTGCTGATCCAGGCCACGATGCCCTTGGCCTTCTTGCCCACCTGGCCACTCTGCTCACTCCTGTTCAGCTGCTGTTGCCCAACACCCCTAGGTCCTTTTCTGCTGGGCAAAAGGAGGAGCATGCCAGCAGCTCTCCTCTGCAGGTGCCAGCAGAGCACCTTGGTGTTCAGCTACATGGACACGAGAGCTTTGGAGGACACAAGACATGGGGTGTCCTGATCAGCCTCCAACACCCACAGCTCATGTAAAAGTTCTCTGGCACCAGCACACACAACAATGGAGGTGACCACTGGCTCTGGACGAAATGTGGGAGGGCAGCCAAGAGCCAAACTGAGTCAGGACAGGTGAGTACGGGCGGCCACAGATCCACCACTTGGAAAACAGGCACTAAAGAGCAGAGGGAACTTGCCCAGGCCATGAACCAGGACAATAGCTGGGCCACCACCCCTTGCAGCTACCTGGAGCCCTGCACGTGGACAGACTGAGTCAGAGGTCCCAAGGCACAGCGCCCTGAGTGCCTGTGACACATCTGCTCCAAGGAAACAACTCCCAAGGCTGAGGCCAGGCCACCTTCTCAGCTGGACTCGATGATCTTTATGGGTCCTTTCCAACTTGAGATGTTCTATGAAGGCTGGGGAGGGACTTTGGGCAAGGGCAGGGAGTGACAGGACAAGGGGTGATGGCTTGAAAGTGGCAGAGGGGAGATAGAGCTGAGATGTGAGGACGAAATTGTTTGGTGTGAGGGTGGTGAGACCCTGGCCCAGGTTGGCCAGAGAAGCTGTGGCTGCTCCTCCCTGGAAGTGTTCTGGGCCAGGCTGGATGAGGCTTTGAGCAACCTGGTCTAGTGGAAGGTGTCCCTGCTGCTGGCAGGGGGGTTGGGACTGGAGGAGCTTTCAGGTCCCTCCCAACCCAACCCAGTCTGGGGTCCTGTGATTCTCTGAGTGTGCTGGATCCTGTGGTTTTCCAGAGCTGGAGCTGTGTTGGGGAGCAGAGAAGAACCCTTCCCTCAAGGGTTCCCCTGGGTCAGACCCTGCAGTGCCCAGTGAGATGTGTGCTGTGGTGTCACCCACCCCGCGGTGTCACCCGCCCCGCGGTGTCACCCGCCCCGCATGCCGGTGACACTTCCCCAGGGCCCCGGTCCCGAGGGACAGCGCACTCACCAGCTCGATGCCCTGGGGGAAGGGGTTGTCCTCCCAGTCCTTCTCCGGGAAGCGCTGGAGGATCTGTCCCTGTCCATCCCCGCTCCCTGCAGAGACAAGAGCGGGGTCAGGGGCCTCAGCCGGGGCCAGCCGGCAGCGCCGGGAGCACCACCGGGACACGGCGGCACCGCGCCAGCCCCCCCGGCCCCTCCCACAGCCAGGGCTGGAGGGCAGCACTGCCCTTCCCGCAGGGAACGGGGGATGGCAGCGGAGTGACGAGCACACAGCTCACGTAAACGTTCTCTAAAGGTGCGCAAGAGGCAAAGCAGAAGGTGGCGGGTCCCTGCTCGAGGTCACCTTCCTCTCCCTGCGCTGCTGACACAACAGCACCGTGCTGCTCGGTTTGACTCTCAGGTTTCCCTGGAGCTGCTGTTTCCCGGTGGCTTTACAGCTCCCAGAGCCTGTCCTGCTGCTGGGGGAGTGCGCCCACCCACACCTGCCCACACACACACCCACCCATCCACACACCCACCCACCCACACACACACCCACCCACACACACACACACCCACCCACCCACCCACACACACACCCACCCAGGACAAAAACCGGCTCTTCACCCCTGTGGTGGTGGCACTGGGGGAGCGCTGGGCTGGCAGCCAAACCCAGCCAAACTCGCTCACTCCAAACCCAGGAGATAGGGGAGAGAATTGGGGGGCAAGGGGAAGGAGACTCATGGGGGAGAGAAGAACCATTTCATCATGGAAATCAAATAACACTTAATAATGATATTAAAAGAGTAATAATATTAGTAATAAAATATAACAATGAGCAATACCCAGTGCCATTGCCCCCCACCCGCCCACCCAGCCCGGCCCGTTCCCAGAGAACGATCCCGGAGCAGCGACAATCCCGACCCGAAACCGCAATCCCGGGAGAGCCAGAGCCCGAGCCAGAGCCAGAGAGAGCCAGAGAGGAAGAGCCCCTCATGGATCTCCTGCCCATGGGGGACAGGAGCTGGAACAGCCCCTTGGCAGAGCCCAGTGCCCATGGAGCTGATCCATGGCAATATTCCTCACCCCTGAGCTCTTGCGCTTGCAGAGCAGCAAAACACAAAGTCCTTTGACTTCCAGCAACAACTGAAAACATCAGGAACTGATCAACGATCTTCCCACAGCAAATCCCAGCTGAGCCCAACCCCCAGCGCTGTTCCAGCTGCTGGACAGAACCAGCTCTGGCCCAGCTATAAACCAGGACAGCTCAGGTCATGCCCTGACCCAGCTGCCCACACAAGCACAGGAAATGCCACATCGGGGAGTGGGACAGCAGATCTGGCGGCCACCAGCTTTTGCGACAGCCTGACCCAAGGGCTGAACTGCCCCGGAAACTGGGGTCGCTCCTCCTGCATTCCCAGGGTCTGCACGGCCAGGGAAGCGCTTCTACGCTGGCCATGTCCTTTGGTGATGAAGCTGCTCCCGGGAGAACCCTCAGCAGTGGATCACGTCTGGGATCTGGGAATCCTGAGGATTTCGCTCCTGCCACAGACAGGGGCAGCAGCTGTACAGCAGGACGGGGGTGACCACCTCTTGCACCCCTCCCAGTAACGCCCACGTCTGTGGGAGCACCAGCACCACCAGCCCTTCCCCAGCACGGCCAGAGGAAGAAAATTATTCCAGGATTTAGGAAGAAATTGTTTGGTGTGAGGGTGGTGAGACCCTGTCCCAGGTTGGCCAGAGAAGCTGTGGCTGCTCCTCCCTGGAAGTGTTCTGGGCCAGGTTGGATGAGGCTTTGAGCAACCTGGTCTAGTGGAAGGTGTCCCTGCTGCTGGCAGGGGGTTGGGGCTGGAGGAGCTTTCAGGTCCCCTCCCACCCAGACCAGTCTGGGGTTCTGGGACTGCTGACAGGTGACAGGAGAAGCTCCACCAGAAGATGTGCACCACCAAAGGACTATTTTAGGCACCAAGACCTGTTTCCACCACTCCACTTCCCACCAGCCAGCCACAGCTGAATTTAGCAGAACAAGGCAGCAGGAAAGATGCCACTTATAGTCCGAGGACCAAAATGGAAAGGTCAGTGCCACGCTGGGGAGAAAATAGCGTCAGGTTAACCAACTGTGCCAGCTGCTGGTGTCACCACCTCCCCCCGGACAGGGCCCAGCCACGCTGACAGCACCACTCGCTGCAAGGTGCTCGCAGCCAAAGGTGTTGAGCAAGACCTGCCTCCTCCACACACAGACCTGGCTGGAGCTTCACAGGCAGGAAAACCCCTTTACAGACACACACAGGTGAGAACTGCAGCGCTCCCTGGCCAGCTGGGGCAAGCCCATGTCCTCCACAATGGCCTCGCTCCAGGAGCCGTGCCACAAGGGCACATGTCCTCACTGGCACTCTTGTGGTCACAGGCGACAGAGACACCAGATCATCCTCAACACCAACGTAAAAAATCACCTTTTTTAAGCTGGGACTTTGGCCAAGGGCAGGGAGTGACAGAACGAGGGGTGATGGCTTGAAAGTGGCAGAGGGGAAATGGAGCTGAGATGTGAGGAAGAAATTGTTTGGTGTGAGGGTGGTGAGACCCTGGCCCAGGTTGGCCAGAGAAGCTGTGGCTGCTCCTCCCTGGAAGTGTTCTGGGCCAGGTTGGATGAGGCTTTGAGCAACCTGGTCTAGTGGAAGGTGTCCCTGCTGCTGGCAGGGGGGTTGGGACTGGATGAGCCTTCAGGTCCCTTCCAACCCAACCCAGTCTGGGATTCTGTGACTCTGTGACCCCATCAGTTTTCTCCAAGCCCAGCGCTGCCGCGTTATTTAACGACTCGTGGGGTTCGTTACATCCTGACTTTAGCCACAGTCATTAAGGAGCTGCCTGACTCAGGAATCCTGCCCAGCCTCCCTCAGCTGCTCCTCGGGCAGCCTCAGCTTCGCCTTCCCACTTCCCACCATTCACCACAGGCCGTGGCCCAGCCGCTCTCCGGCCGTATCGCGTTGTCCCATCAGCGTGTCCCTTCCTGCGGAGGGGAGCTGGCCCAGCCCCGTCGATTCTCCTGCCTGGGAAAGCACGTGTGCACGCAACCTCGGCGCTCACCCAGCTGCTTCACTTCGCTTCGCTTCGCTTCACATCTTCCTTCCTGCCTCCTCCCGCCGCCGCGCTGCAGAGAGGCCGGCACGACTCGGAGTGACACCTGGCCGCTGGTGCTGGGGCAGCCTGGCAGGGCGGGGGGAGCTGAGCTATATTGGGGAGCTCTGGGAGATGTTATCACAGCACAGGAAACTCGAAATGAGCAGAAAGTGGAACACTCAGCTGACACAACACAGCCAGATGAGCTCAACTCCCGGGCAGGCCCGCGGCGGCGAGCGCTGCCACGCCGGGGACACTCGCCGGGAACGGCCGGTTCTCAGCCCAGCGGGGTCACGGCCAAGTGACAGAGTCCCCACCGCTCCCCTCGCCCTCGGTGTCACTTATGTGACGTGACAAAGGGACGTGAACACCATGGAGAGACTAAGCCAGGAGTTCACCTCCTGGGCCACATTTCCGGAGCGTTTCCAGCTCCCCGCAGAGCCGTCTCCACCCTCCCCGGCCAGCGCACCCGTCACGGCCTGACAGCTCCCGGGGACACGGCTCCGGGGCCAGCGGATTCACCGGGAGCTCCAGAGCAGCCGGCACAGCGGCACGGGAACTGGGGGAGTTGAGCCTGGAGAAAAGGAGCCTCAGGGGAGACCTTCTGGCTCTGTCCAAGTCCCTTGGAGGAGGGTGCAGAGAGGTGGGGGTGGGTCTGTTCAACCAAGGAGCAAGGGACAGGACAAGAGGAAATGGGCTCCAGTTGTGGCCAGGGCAGTTGAGATGGGATGTGAGGAAGAATTTCTTTGCTGAAAGGGTTCTGAGGCACTGGAAGGGGTTGCCCAGGGCAGGGGTGGAGTCCCCATCCCTGGAGGGGTTGAAGAGTCGTGTAGACACAGTGCTGAGGGACATGGGTCAGTCATAGGGGACTGGGCAGTGTTGGGTTCCTGGTTGGACTCCATGAGCTCAAAGGGCTTTTCCAACAAAAACAATTCTCTGCTTCTATTCTGCTCTGTGACCAAAGCTGATCCCAGGCCAGATGACACCCCAGCACCTGGCCCTGTGACGCCTGTGACAGGCGAGCACAGGCAGGAACTCCCCGGTTCACACCAGCCCAGCAAACAGGAAACCCCTGCCAGGGCCGAGCCAGCAGCCCAAGGCTGTGACCCCTGCAGAGCTGGGACAGGCGTGGAGGGGAATCTTCACGTGCAGGCATCGCCAAGAGCCACGTCCCCATCCCTCTATCTCCTCTCCTTCCACCCGATGGAATTCACTTTGAGGGAAAAGCCCACCCCACTTCAGTCAGCAACCTCCAGCTCTCCCAGGGGGAGGTGAAGAGGAGACAAGCTGCAGTGACAACAGCTGCTGGAGGGCATCTCTGCAGGATCCTGCCCTGGCCAGCACACCCATCCTCATGGGGACGGACACCGGCCTCCAGCCCAACGGCCCCACCAAGCTCTGAGAGCTGCAGTTCATTGAATCACAGAACCCCAGACTGGTCTGGGTTGGAAGGGACCTGAAAGCTCATCCAGCCCCAACCCCCCTGCCAGCAGCAGGGACACCTTCCACTAGACCAGGTTGCTCAAAGCCTCATCCAACCTGGCCCAGAACACTTCCAGGGAGGAGCAGCCACAGCTTCTCTGGCCAACCTGGGACAGGGTCTCACCACCCTCACACCAAACAATTTCTTCCTCACATCTCAGCTCCATCTCCCCTCTGCCACTTTCAAGCCATCACCCCTCGTCCTGTCACTCCCTGCCCTTGGCCAAAGTCCCTCCCCAGCCTTCCTGGAGCCCCTTCAGGTACTGGGAGGCCACTGGAAGGTCTCCCTGGAGCCTTCTCTTCTCCAGGCTGAACAGCCCCAACTCTCTCAGCCTTTCTTCTTCTCCTCTCAAGGACACCACCCAGGAAACACAGTTTTATTTTTCACTCTGACATCCACACCTGCTCTTTCACTTTCAGGTAGGACCATTATGGGCCAAGTCATCACCAGCTCTTACTTCCCCTGCTCTGCTCGTCACACCTCACCCCAGAGACAGTGAGTCAGTTCCAGAGACAAAACCCCTTCTCCTTCTCGTTTCTACCTTCAATTCTCAGTAAAAGAGAAGCACCTCTCAAGGTGTCCCTGCTCACTGCAGGGGGGTTGGACTAGATGACCTTTAAAGGTCCCTTCCAACCCAAACCATTCCATGACTCTATGACCTTCCCTAGCTGTAAGATCTTCATCTCCAGGCTTCTGTGTTCATCCCACTGGCCTCAGAGTTTCCTACGAGAAGACTCACCCTGTGGACCTGATCAGAAGGGCAGGACCATCACTTAGCCCTGGTGTTAACTGGGAGCCAGCACCTGCAGGACTGGAGAAGCTGGGACAGTCAAGCTCATGGACACCATGTCCTCCTTCCTGGAGAGCAAGGAGAAGCTCTGGGGGATTTATAAAACACAGCAAGGGAATGAGGCAGAAATAGGGACTCAGAGCTGAGCCCAGCGAGGCCTCCAGAGATGGGGTGTGAGGAAGAATTTCTGTGCTGAAAGGGCTCTGAGGCTTTGGAAGGGGTTGCCCAGGGCAGTGGTGGAGTCCCCATCCCTGGAGGGATTGAAGAGTCGTGTAGACACAGTGCTGAGGGACATGGGTCAGTCATAGGGGACTGGGCAGTGTTGGGTTCATGGTTGGACTCCAGGAGCTCAAAGGGCTTTTCCAACCCAGGCCATTCTGGGGCTCTCTGACTGTAGGATCCTCACCCCAGAGGACCCTCCCCCCGCAGCACCAAACCCCCCGCCCCGGCGGGCGCAGCAGCCCCAGAACAACAGGACGAGTGTCTGCTCGGGGACAATGCCAGCACTGTCCCCTCCTCACGTATTTATGGCAGGAGCAGGAAGAATGGCTTTGCTATGGAGGGAAACAAAAGGGCTGTGTGTGGGGCTGGGGCTGGGGCTGGCCCGCTCCTCCCGGCCACCGCGACTGCCACCGTCCTGGGCACCCCGAGCCCTCCCCTGGGGAAAGTCCACCCACCCCAAACCAACCGAGCAGGTTGTCCTCGTCCCCACACACCAGCCATGAGCAACATCCCCTGGAATGGGAGGAGACAACCCTGTCCTCACCATGCCATGCCATGCCATGCCATGCCATGCCATGCCATGCCATGCCATGCCATGCCATGCCATCTGGCAGCACCGTCCACCACAGCTCAGGGCAGAGGGGTCATTTTATTGCCACGTGTAGATGAAGTGGCGCTTACTGGGCTCCCACTGTCCCCTCCAGCTGCCCCCAGAAGACCATGTCCCTGCCAAGGTGGCACAACCATCTTTTCTGTCTGCATGGGTGGGGTCAGCATGGCAGAGGAGTCAGTAATCCAGATAAATAAATAACCCACACGTTCTCCTTCACTTCAC
The DNA here is from genome assembly GCA_907165065.1 of Caprimulgus europaeus. The sequence continues at coordinate 81,904,842 of OU015528.1, forward strand.
CTCTCAGTGCAACTTCACAGGAGAAGAAACTTGGGAAGAGACAAAGTTTGACCCTTTTCCAGGCTGCAGGAACACCAGGAGCAGCCAAAACCACCAGCACCTCACACGTGGTCATGGGCCAGAGGCAGATCTGAGCCAGGCACTGAACATGTGCCCAGCAGCACGTCTGGAGGCCAGGAGCAGGACAACACAAACCTCCAGCTCCTACTGAGGTCCTCTGGATGGCATTTAAGGCAAAAGTCCCTACAAAGGGACAAAGTCGCACCCAGAACACCAATTCCTGTCCCAAGTATATTAAACAAAATAAATGATTAGGAAACAAATGAACTCACTCTGTTTTTCACCATCTCCTTGGTGATGTCCAAGGACAAGTCTGAGTTTCTGTAAACACGATTCGATAAGGATCAGCAGGACAAACAGTTTGGGATGGGACCGAAGGCAGAGCTGGGTGGCGAAGCAAACTGTCTGCATGCAACCCTGACCCAAACACGACCAACCATGGCTGGGAACAGTTCCTCAGGAGGATGGAGCAGCTCCCAGAGGCCAGGAAAACGCTCCCCCCTCGGGTCACTCGCTGCCAGACCCTTGAGCAGCAGCAGGAATGTCACTGCCCGGCTGGCTGGGCCCTGAGGACCCGCTCGTGTTTTCCCGGCACAGCCCTTCCACTGAGAGTCCCAGCTCCTGGAGGTCCCTCTGGAGGAGGTGGTCAGCACAGAGATGTGAGAGAGGAGCTGAAATCAAAGCCTCTGTAGAACTGGACAGTGCTGTTCTCTGCTCCAGAGCCCTTCACCTTTCTATTCACACACCGTCCCTTCCTCGGCCCCGCTCCTGTCCCAAGCTGTCCTCACCTTCCTCAGACCTGCTCCTACTCCCAAATCAGGGTGGAAAGGTGTTGGTGAGACACCCCAACTCAGACACCCCATCTGTGACACCCCACCTCAGACACCTCACCTCAGACACCCCATGTCTGACACCCCAACTCAGACACCCCACCTCAGACACCCCATCTGTGACACCCCACCTCTGACACCCCATCTGTGACACCCCACCTCAGACACCCCACCTCTGACACCCCACCTCAGACACCCCACCTCTGACACCCCACCTCTGACACCCCACCTCAGACACCCCAACTCAGACACCCCAACTCAGACACCCCACCTCAGACACCCCATCTGTGACACCCCATCTGTGACACCCCCCCTCAGACACCCCATCTGTGACACCCCCCCTCAGACACCCCACCTCTGACACCCCATCTGTGACACCCCACCTCAGACACCCCATCTTCCCAGGCCAGTGGGTGCGTGGCACCAGCCTGGTGAGCGGGCAGAGCTGGCAGCCCAGGGGTGACTGGGGACCCAGCCCCCCCCACCCCAGAACAGCTCCAGCTTCAAGGCCCCAGTGGGGCAGCACCAGCACCTGCAAACTGGCCCAGTTGGACACACTGGGAAACCCCTGTGGGATGAGGAATCCTGGCTGGAAACACCCAGGAGCCCCAGGAGCCCACGGGGACGTGGAGCTGGTCACTCCCCACCCGGATCCACTCAGATCTCCCAAGGCTGGAGCTGCTGCTCCTGTCCCAGCACGACGCTGCCGGGATGACACTGAGCGGCCTCGACACCCCCCAGAGCCAGACGGGTCTGGAAAGATCCCCAGATCCAGGACCAGGCAGGTGAGGAGGGAGAAGCTCGGCAGAACCTCGTGTTCAGCAGGAAATAAATCACCCTGGGCAGGGAGAGAGGAGAGGAGAGGAGAGGAGAGGAGAGGAGAGGAGAGGAGAGGAGAGGAGAGGAGAGGAGAGGAGAGGAGAGGAGAGGAGAGGAGAGGAGAGGAGAGGAGAGGAGAGGAGAGGAGAGGAGAGGAGAGGAGAGGAGAGGAGAGGAGAGGAGAGGAGAGGAGAGGAGAGGAGAGGAGAGGAGAGGAGAGGAGAGGAGAGGAGAGGAGAGGAGAGGAGAGGAGAGGAGAGGAGAGGAGAGGAGAGGAGAGGAGAGGGAGGAGGATTTACTGCTGTCTGAGGCACGGTACATGGTGCGAGGGAGCGTGGCTCCTCGGTAAAGCTTTCCTGTTCCTGGAGCAGATGCCAGCAGCAGAGCTGGATTTATCTTTAGAAACATTAAAGGCACAAGAGGAAGTCATTAAAAAAAAAAACAATTAAAAAACCCCGTCTGTTTCCGAGAGCTCGTCCCAGGAAAGGGCCGCTCGGGCCCGAGGGTGCCTGGCAGGGACACACAGACAGCTCTCGCGCTTGGTCACCCACAGCCCTGCCAGGAACCCTCCAGAGGTGCCCGGGTCTGACACCATGGGCAGAGCCTCAGCACAAACACGGGGTCCCCACACACCCAAAAACCCCACAATGGTGGGATTGGAAAAGCCCTTTGAGACCCTAAAATCCCAGACTGGGTTGGGTGGGAAGGGACCTGAAAGCTCCTCCAGTCCCAACCCCCCTGCCAGCAGCAGGGACACCTCCCACTAGACCAGGTTGCTCAAAGCCTCATCCAGCCTGGCCCAGAGCACTTCCAGGGAGGAGCAGCCACAGCTTCTCTGGCCAACCTCGGCCAGGGTGTCACCAACCTCACACCAAACAATTTCTTCCTAATATCTAATCTAAACCTGCCCTCTTCCAGTTTCAAGCCATTAAAGCCATTTAAAGCCATTTTAAACATTTCTCCACCCATAACAGAATCACAGAATCCCAGAACTGCCTGGACTGGAAAAGCCCTTTGAGCTCATGGAGTCCAACCATGAACCCAACACTGCCCAGTCCCCTATGACTGACCCCTGTCCCTCAGCACTGTGTCTACACGACTCTTCAATCCCTCCAGGGATGGGGACTCCACCACTGCCCTGGGCAACCCCTGCCAATGCCTCAGAACCCTTTCAGCAAAGAAATTCTTCCTCACATCCCATCTCAGCTGCCCTGGCCACAACTGGAGCCCATTTCCTCTTGCCCTGTCCCTTGGTCCTTGGTTGGACAGGCTGAGAGTCGTGTAGACACAGTGCTGAGGGACATGGGTCAGTCAGGGACTGGTCAGTGTTGGGTTCATGGCTGGACTCGATGAGTTTATAGGACTTTTCCAATCCAGGCAGTTCTGGGGTTCTGTTATGGGTGGAGAAAGGTACTGGAGCAGCGTGGGGAGGAGAACACAGCACCACTGCAGCCGGGGAGGGGACAGGGACGTGGGGGCTCTGGAAGGGAGAATTTTCTCTTCTCCAATTATTTACCATAATAAGTATTTTCAGTGCAGAACAGCTGACATTTGGGGGACACAAATCTCCTGATTTACCTGTGCTCCTGATCAAACACTCCAGCATCCCCAGAGCTGCTCTCCCTGCCACCCCTCCGGGCAGCGTGCTCGTGTCTGAGCCGGGGCGAGGGGACCCTGTCTGCCCCAAAACTAAGTCTGCTCTAAGTGAGAATCATTAAAAAATCCACTAACAACAAAAAAATCCCCTAACAACCATTCTTAGCACAGCACCAAACCCGACCCTCACCCTCTCCCAGCACAGAGCAGCACCAGCTCAGAAAGAGGAAGCGACCGAACGCGCCGGCCTCACCTCTATTCTCTTTATTTCACCCCACTTCCTCCTCGCCCTGGTGAGGCTGTGGCACGGTGCTCGGCGAGGCTGTGGTGAGATCTTTGGCAAGGCTTGGTGAGGTGTTTGGCAAAGCTGGGTGAGGCTGCAGTGCCATGATCAGTGAGGCTGTGGCGCGAGGCTCAGCGCTGAAGCCAGATGAGCTCGGTGGAGCTACGAGGGCAATGAAATGCAACGGGACATGGGAGCGTCTCCTCCAAGGGGGAGAAACAGCCAGGCCAGAGCGTTGGACCAGTCCTGCTGATTTATCCTGCACGGGGATTGATCCAAGGCCAAAATAACCCATCCCACACGGACACAATCCCAGAATGGCCTGGATGGGAAAAGCCCTTTGAGCTCATCGAGTCCAACCATGAACCCAACACTGCCCAGTCCCCACTGACCCATGTCCCTCAGCACTGTGTCTACACGACTCTTCAATCCCTCCAGGGATGGGGACTCCACCACTGCCCTGGGCAACCCCTTCCAATGCCTCAGAACCCTTTCAGCAAAGAAATTCTTCCTCACATCCCATCTCAACTGCCCTGGCCACAACTGGAGCCCATTTCCTCTTGTCCTGTCCCTTGCTCCTTGCTTGAACAGACCCACCCCCACCTCTCTGCACCCTCCTCCAAGGGACTTGGGCAGAGCCAGAAGGTCTCCCCTCAGCCTCCTTTTCTCCAGGCTCAGCACCCCCAGTTCCCTCAGCCGGGAACTCAGCACACTTGTGCTCCAGACCCTTCCCCAGCTCCGTTCCCTTCTCTGGACACGCTCCAGCGCAGGGGCTGTGTGGACTGGTGGCTGCAGGTTCCTCATATGAAACAGGCCCAAAACTCCAGCGTCTCCTTTCTGGTACGAAGGAAGGAGATCTCCAGATTGCCTTGGTGCCAGCAGGAGCTGAAGGTCGGGGGTGAGGAGGCCTCGCTCTCTATAACCTCATTGCTCCCACGTTCACAGCCACACGCGCAGTGAAGCCCCGTGTCCAGCACGGTACCAGACTCCACAATGCACCAAAGGCTTTCGGGGGAAAAAAGGGGTTTTCCTGCCTGTGAAGCTCGAGCGAGGCCGTTTGTGCATGGAGCCAGGGGACACGACCACCACCAGCCCCTCCACAACCCCCATGTTCCCCCTGCAAGCGCAGGAACGCCCGGCAGAGCCAGATGGGGCGGCACCGAGAGCCACAGCCGGTGGGTGCGGCACCCGGGGTGGGTGCTGCTGAAATCCCCCCGGCGAGGAGGGGACCCGGCGTCCCTCGGGAGCTCTGCACTGGAACACAACCGTGTCTGGACACAGGGATGGCTCTCCCTGTCCCAATTTTAGCCTCTGCTCCTCTCTGCCACCACGGATGGGGACAGAGCCGCCACCCGGCCAGCCCAGCCGCCGCACCGCGGCAATCCCCGGCCGTCCCGCGTGGGCGCAGAGCAAACAGCGCTGCCCACGCGCGGCTCGGCGGGCACGTGGGCAGCTGCTAAAACTGTTTTGGGGAGGAACTTCTTCTATTTTTACCTGATGCCAAATTCCAGCCGCTTCCCCAGGGAGCCACCAGCCAGCTCCACTGGCACCCAGGCCCGATAATTACAGGGCCACGCCACCAACATTTACCCAGGGCCTAAAAACAGCACGTGCTGCGCCGGCGGCTCCTCCTGCCCCACCGCAGCCCCCGCCGCCCCCTCCAAACCCTGCTCTGGCCATGGGGACAGCACATGGTGGCTGGGCACACCCCAGCTCATGGAGCAGCTGTGGGGACACCATCCATCTCCGTGATCCACTGGGATTTCAGCCTGAAGCTTTGGGAGCAGGCTGGCAGAGCGGGATTTTCACTGCTCACAGAATCTCTGGATTGGAAAAGCCCTTTGAGATCATCAAGTCCCACCATGAACCCAACACTGACCAGTCCCCTATGACTGACCCATGTCCCTCAGCACTGTGTCTACACGACTCTTCAATCCCTCCAGGGATGGGGACTCCACCACTGCCCTGGGCAACCCCTTCCAATGCCTCAGAACCCTTTCAGCAAAGAAATTCTTCCTCACATCCCATCTCAGCTGCCCTGGCCACAACTGGAGCCCATTTCCTCTTGTCCTGTCCCTTGCTCCTTGCTTGAACAGCCCCAAGGGTCTCTGCATGGCACAGGAGGATGCAGGCAGGGAAAAGCTGGCACTGGTGCTGTCCCAGGAAGCCTCCCAGGACGGGGGACACAGAGGGGGAACGTGCCCACAGTCGGCTGGCACAGGGGGACGCTGCTCTTGGCACAAGGGCTTTAACCCCCTGGGCTGCTCGGCACGGCCATGGCGAGGCTCATCGGGGTGTCACTTCTCCCCCAGCACCCTGTGGGAGGGTTTGTAGTGACAGGACAAGGGGTGATGGCTTGAAAGTGGCAGAGGGGAGATGGAGCTGAGATGTGAGGAAGAAATTGTTTGGTGTGAGGGTAGTGAGACCCTGGCCCAGGTTGGCCAGAGAAGCTGTGGCTGCTCCTCCCTGGAAGTGTTCTGGGCCAGGTTGGATGAGGCTTTGAGCAACCTGGTCTAGTGGAAGGTGTCCCTGCTGATGGCAGGGGGGTTGGGACTGGAGGAGCTTTCAGGTCCCTCCCAACCCAACCCAGTCTGGGATTCTGTGATGTTGGGACACTGCAAACTGCCCATCAGCAGAGAGCCACAAGGGAAGAGGACACGACTCTTGCTGTCCTTGGGGGTGAAGCATCAGACCCACCAGCACCACAGCCACTTGCTCCACAGCTCCTCTTCCTAAGCTCCAAGCACAGACGTTCTGTGTGACACAAACCCTTCCCGAGAGGCCGGGGCAGGGTGGGAGGAGCTCAACAGCCACTCGCCCAGCGCAGGCAGCAGCTCAGCACCGAGGCACCCGGCCATCAGCCTTATCTCTGGGTTCCCAGCTCTGTGTGTGGGGGGAAGGATCACCCCCGTGACAGAGCACCCATCCTGGGGGGCTGGATCACCCCGAGGCTGCCCAGGGCTGGCTGGGCAGCGGGAAGGGGGAGCTGGGGCAGAGCAGAGGGTGAAGGAGAAGCGAAGCAGCGCGGTTCCTGCAGGAACCTCTCGGTATGAGCCGGGCAGCCCAGCCTGGAGGAGGAAGGGGCTGATGCCAACGAGAACTGAGAACAGCATCGATCACAGGCTGCTCCAGGATGGAGAACTGACCTTCCCACTCCAGCCCTCAGCTTCCCCATCGACAGTTCCTCAGGGAACGGGGCAGAGCCCTCCCCAGGCAGCAGCCCCTGTCCCCAAGGTGAGGGGCAGCCCCTGTCCCCAGAGCTGGCTGAGCCAGGCTGACTTTGCCACCTGGGTGCTGTCCCTTGCCCAGAGAGGAGCCCAGTCTCCAGGCCCAGGATTGCCATTCCCAGTCCCTTCCATCCCAGGAACACGGTGCCATGCAGGAATGGGACACGGCACCGAGACACACGCACCCTGACCGGTGGTCTTGGGTCTGCACCCCTTGTGGCACAGGGACAGCAGGCAGCTCGTCACCTTTAATCTCTCTGTAATTAACAGAGGGTGATGGTCACCGCAGGGAGTGAGTCCCAGCACCGTGGCGTGCCTGTGGCACTGAGCCCAGCGAGGGACGTGACAGGGATCACCCGATCGGCACCAGCTACCTACCGACACCGCCAGAAACCAGCACCCAGGTGGGACTTGTCCTGGGTCCTCTCAAGCCCACCTAGTGTTAGGTGAACCACCTCATCCTCCACACACCAGAGATCATCCCCAAAGCCTTCAAGAGGCAGAGGTCCCTCCCGAGGCCACCAGGGCTGAGCAGGAAGGATGGTGGCACCATGTCGAGTGCCCTGGAGCTGGTCCCAGCCCGATCCCGCTGCCAGGTCAGAGTCAGGGGCAGGGACCAGCACTGCTGGGCTGGCTCCTCCAGATCAGGAGGGCACACGGTTCCTCCCAGCTCTGCTGCAGGCACAGGCCAGCAATCCCACAGATGATGAGACCCTGGCCCAGGTTGGCCAGAGAAGCTGTGGCTGCTCCTCCCTGGAAGTGTTCTGGGCCAGGTTGGATGAGGCTTTGAGCAACCTGGTCTAGTGGAAGGTGTCCCTGCTGCTGGCAGGGGGGTGGCACTGGATGAGCCTTCAGGTCCCGCCCAACCCAAACCAGTCTGGGGTTCTGGGATTCCCACAGTGTCCTGAGCTGCGAGGGGTGGAAGCCACAGTGGGGTTCATCTGTGAACAGCTCAGATCAGCTGCAGCCTGTCGGGCAGCCCATTGCCCACACCAGCACTGAAAAGTCCTGAAGACTCCTGAGGTTCCCTCAGCACCTGAAGGTGCTGTGACCACGTGGGCCAGGTGACACCTTGGTCTTTGCTTGCAGATCCTTCACCTCACCTCTAAGCCCCCAACCTCCCTTCCAGCTCCAGGGTTTGTCACCTCTGTCACTCTGCTCCTGTGCATCCCCCTGGGCTTTCCCAGGTCACACAAGTTTTTCATCCACTTCTCTTCACTGAGCCCGTTCCACTCCTCAAGACAAGATTTCTGTGAGGGCAACGAAATGCAGAACAAAGGCAGGAACATCCCCAAGCTCCCCATCCTCCCAGGCTCTAGTGACCACAGAGCACTGGGGACACCGAGTTACTGCTCCAGCAGCACCAGCTGTGAGTTAAGGACCTCGTGGCCCGTTCCTGAACCACTCTCCAGGTTCCAGTCTATCCAAACTGAAATCATTTTTCCAAAGGAAGCGAATGATCACAGCCCCTGTCCTGGTCTGCCTGCAAAGCAGCAGGGTGACACCACCAGAGTGTTTTCTCCCCAGGGTGCTGTGCCCACCCTCACAGCAACAGTTAACCTCGGATTGTAAAGTCACAGCAATTGCACCATTAATTTTGGAGCAAGCCTGAGCCACTTGGCAGCGTCCCCCCTGCACGTCCCCTAATGGCAGCTCTCTGGGCCACGGGTGGCCTCAGGTCACTGTTACCAACTCCCACGGCTGGGATGGGTGAGGGGAGCTACAGGCACCATTGCTCCCACTTTTAGTCATGTCCTGTCCATGCAGAAGGACTTCACTTCACCCACGGTCCCGGCTGCCAGCTCTGCTCAGATCCACACCAGCAGCTTCCGAGGTGCCCACAGGACGTCCTGCCCCCCCTGCAGACACCAACACCACCCGTCCACACTGAGCCGCTGCCAGGGGCTGCTGCAACCCAGGGGCTGAGCCAAGGGGGTCCTCGGTGTCTGGTGTGGTGGTGGCACTGGGGGAGCACTGGGCTGGCAGCCAAACCCAGCCGCTCGCTCACTGCCCACCCAGGAGATAGGGGAAAGAATTGGGGGGCAAGGGGAAGAAGACTCATGGGGGAGAGAAGAACCATTGCATCATGGAAACCAAATAACACTTAAAATAATAATTATAATAATTATTAATAAAAGATGCCAATGAGTGACCCCCAGTGCCCCTGCTCAGCACCCACCCACCCAGCCCGGCCCGTTCCCAGAGAACGATCCCGGAGCAGCGACAATCCCGACCCAAAACCGCAATCCCGGGAGAGCCAGAGCCCGAGCCAGAGCCAGAGAGAGCCAGAGAGGAAGAGCCCCTCATGGATCTCCTGCCCATGGGGGACAGGAGCTGGAACAGCCCCTTGGCAGAGCCCAGTGCCCATGGAGCTGATCCATGGCAATATTCCTCACCCCTGAGCTCTTGCGCTTGCAGAGCAGCAAAACACAAAGTCCTTTGACTTCCAGCCACAACTGAAAACATCAGGAACTGATCAACGATCTTCCCACAGCAAATCCCAGCTGAGCCCAACCCCCAGCGCTGTTCCAGCTGCTGGACAGAACCAGCTCTGGCCCAGCTCACACCAGGACACTGGATAAGGAGATGGAAGGTTGAAGAGCAGAGCTGGGTCAGTCGAGGAGGCGGCTTTAATCCAGCAGCTTTCAGCTCCATCAGGAGCACAGTGTGGGCTGGAGGCTGCGTGCACCATCCACCCCAGAGCCCACAGAGCTTTGCTGCCTGCAGGCTGCTGTGATCCAACCCCACGTGCAGCCAACCAAACCATGGCAGCCACCAGCCTGGGCTGGAGCAGGAGCTGGGATGAGCCCACCAGCTCCATGTCCCTCCCAATCCCCACCCAGCCCGGGCTGGAGCAGGAACTGGGATGAGCCCACCAGCTCCATGTCCCTCCCAATCCCCACCCAGCCCGGGCTGGAGCAGGAACTGGGATGAGCCCACCAGCTCCATGTCCCTCCCAATCCCCACCCAGCCCAGGCTGGAGCAGGAACTGGGATGAGCCCACCAGCTCCATGTCCCTCCCAATCCCCACCCAGCCCAGGCTGGAGCAGGAACTGGGATGAGCCCACCAGCTCCATGTCCCTCCCAATCCCCACCCAGCCCGGGCTGGAGCAGGAGCTGGGATGAGCCCACCAGCTCCATGTCCCTCCCAATCCCCACCCAGCCCGGGCTGGAGCAGGAACTGGGATGAGCCCACCAGCTCCATGTCCCTCCCAATCCCCACCCAGCCCGGGCTGGAGCAGGAGCTGGGATGAGCCCACCAGCTCCATGTCCCTCCCAATCCCCACCCAGCCCGGGCTGGAGCAGGAGCTGGGATGAGCCCACCAGCTCCATGTCCCTCCCAATCCCCACCCAGCCCGGGCTGGAGCAGGAACTGGGATGAGCCCACCAGCTCCATGTCCCTCCCAATCCCCACCCAGCCTGGGCTGGAGCAGGAGCTGGGATGAGCCCACCAGCTCCATGTCCCTCCCAATCCCCACGCAGCCCAGGCTGGAGCAGGAGCTGGGATGAGCCCACCAGCTCCACCAGCTCCCAGTGCCTCCCTCCAGACTCAGGGAGAGGAGTCCACATTTTCCAGCAAGCATTTCTGGGAAGCAATCCAAGACCAGGGAGCAGTCTCCTTACTGTCCCCGCTCCTCCAGAGCCCTTCCCTCACCCTCCTTTTGCCCAATGCCCGGGTGAGGAGACTGGCTTTTGCTTTTGGGGTGCAACAACACTCCCAATGCAAGATTCATGGGGTTCACCCCCTGTTTGTGGACACCACGGGGCTGGTGGGGCTCCCTTCCAGCCACCCCAGCACTTGGAAAATCCCAGGCACCCCAAAGCCCTGATGGGCTGAGACAGAGCAGCGGAGCCAAGTGAAATAATCACACAGCAAATGACTTCAGTGACAGAGAGAGGGAGGCTGCGATAGGAAACGCTCCGGGGCCAGCTGCCGACGGGAGGGACAGCGTGGTCCCCAGGGACGAGGCCACCAGCAGCCACATCGGTGGCTCCCTGCACTTCCCAAACCTCATCATCGAATCACAGAACCTTGGGAGTGGGAAGGGACCCACCAGGATCATCCAGGCCAACTCCTGTCCCTGCACAGGACAAGCCCAACATTCTCACCAAGGTCTGAGGGCCTTGGCCAAGGGGACAGGGAGGCTGCCAGAGCCGGTCACTACCGCTGACCCAGGCTGCAGAGCGATGTGGGACGCAGCACGTGCAGTGACCCCCTCACCCAAGGAGCAGATCTCACCCCAGACCCCGAGAGTTCCCCTTCTGGCAGCTGGATCAGTCCAGCACCACTCTGGGATTGACTGAGCAGCTCTGAGCTGCGCGGTGCAGCCCCGTCCTCGAGCAGAAGCTGCCCACGGGCACAAAAACACCCAGTTTGGAGTTCCCTCACCCTCAGCTGGGAGCCACAAGCTCCTGCTGAGCTGGATGGGTGCGATACCTGGACATGGAGCTCCTGGAGCCAGTGCAGAGGAGGCCACCAGGATGATGCCAGGGCTGGAGCAGCTCTGCTGTGAGGACAGGCTGAGAGAGTTGGGGCTGTTCAGCCTGGAGAAGAGAAGGCTCCAGAGAGACCTTCCAGTGGCCTCCCAGTACCTGAAGGGGCTCCAGGAAGGCTGGGGAGGGACTTTGGCCAAGGGCAGGGAGTGACAGGACAAGGGGTGATGGCTTGAAAGTGTCAGAGGGGAGATGGAGATGAGATGTGAGGAAGAAATTGTTTGGTGTGAGGGTGGTGAGACCCTGGCCCAGGTTGGCCAGAGAAGCTGTGGCTGCTCCTCCCTGGAAGTGTTCTGGGCCAGGTTGGATGAGGCTTTGAGCAACCTGGTCTAGTGGAAGGTGTCCCTGCTCTATCCCCTCCCACATCCACACCCACGGCAGCGATCTCCACGGCAGTGAGATGAGGGCAGACGTTGTGTCTATATAAGGGAAGGCAGCTGAAGGACTCCAGGCCACTCAGAAAACCCCAGCTTCCCCTTCAGCCCCCTTCAACCTACAGAAACACTTTTTTTAGAGTGACAACAGCAAACAATACCAGGAACACAACTACAGTCAGCAACGAGCCAGACAAGGTGTTGTGGTTTAACCCCAGCTGGCACCCCAGCACCACACAGCCACTCGCTCGCTCAGCCCCCCGGTGGGATGGGGGAGAGAATCAGGAGGGTAAAAGTGAGAAAACTCGTGGGTTGAGATAAAGACACTTTAGGAGGTGAAGGAAACCAAGGAACCCTCCACCCTGCTGCGGTGAGACCCCCCCTGCAGTGCTGCCTCCAGTGCTGGGGCCACCAACAGCACAAGGACATGGAGCTGCTGGAGCCAGTGCAGAGGAGGCCACGAGGATGATGCCAGGGCTGGAGCAGCTCTGCTGTGAGGACAGGCTGAGAGAGTTGGGGCTGTTCAGCTCTCTGCAATGTGGGCAGCCACCCTGTCACCTCCCTGCCCTGTCACCTCCCTGCCCTGCCACCTCCCTGCCCTGTCACCTCCCTGCCCTGTTCAGGGGACAAATTACACCTACACGTACTGAAGCCACCCTGCAGCATCTCATGCAATACAATGCTGGATGGTCACACCATTGACATTTCCTGATCTATTCTGTATATTTAAAGGCTTTTTTATTTGGGATTTCTGCCCAGCTACCTATGAGCAGTGGTACCCAACCACTACACACACACACACACAGATATATTTATATTTATATATATTTTATAATATATATATTATATATATATAATTTTTTAATAGAAAATGTATATATATTAAAATATATATATATATAATTTGTATATATATTTTTTTATATTTTAATATATTTATATATATATATATAAAAATATATAAAGTCTTTTTTTATATAGGACTGTATCAAGTCTTCCTCAAGCCCCGCAGGGCTGGTTTCACTGACTTGGAGATGATGGTTGAACTGTGATCTCTTGAGGATGTTTTGGGATCTGTTCAAGAACCAGTGTTTGATTTCAACGTCCCTGGCTGCAGATGTTGCTGGTGTCACACCAAGAGATGGTGCCCAGGAGGAACCAGGCTGAAGAACACATCTGGTGTGAACTGCCAGGCCTGTGGTTCTGATGGGGAAAGAGCTACTCGAGAACCTCACTGATGACTTTATCTGTCGATCTGTTGTGGGGAACAGAGGGGAGAGGAGGGACAGGGACACTTGGTCCCCTTACAGGACAAAGGGTGATGGCTGTGGAGCTGGCTGAAGAGGAAAGCTCGCCCAGATTCTAGGATTAACTCTTAACTTGATGTGTCATCTTCCTGAGGGGTCTCCATTCCCCTCTTGGTGGTCAGCGCTCTGCTGTGCCCACGCACAGACAATCTCCATGCACTGGCCTGGAGAACATCAATGGAACAAACCCATCACCCACAGAAACAGGGAGACAGACTTCGAGTCAAGAGGAAACGGCCTCAAGCTGCACCAGGGGAGGTTCAGGTTGGATAGGAGGAAAAATTTCTCCTCCCAAAGAGCGGTCAGACTTTGGAACAGATGGTGGAGTCCCCTTCCCTGGAGATGTTCAAGAAAAGTGTGGATGTAGCTCTCAGGGACGTGGTTGAGTGGGCATGGTGGTGTTGGGTTGATGGTTGGACTTGATCTGAGAGGTCTGTTCCACCCTCAATGATTCTGTGATTAGGTAAAGCGATGGTTCTGAGGATCCAGGCGGGGGGTACCACCATTCCCTAAGCTGTCAGGAGCTGAGATGTGAGGAAGGAATTCTTTGGTGTGAGGGTGGTGAGACCCTGGCCCAGGCTGGGCAGAGAAGCTGTGGCTGCTCCTCCCTGGAAGTGTTCTGGGCCAGGTTGGATGAGGCTTTGAGCAACCTGGTCTAGTGGAAGGTGTCCCTGCTGCTGGCAGGGGGGTTGGCACTGGAGGAGCTTTCAGGTCCCTTCCCACCCAACCCAGTCTGGGATGCTGTGGTTCGATGAGAAGCACATCTCAGAGACCTCTGCTTTGGGGAGGAAGCTGCTGCACAGAGAAGAGGTGAGCAGGCTGACGAGCTCTCTGCTCCACTTCCTACACCCACCCACAACACAAAAACACCTCTAATGAACAGAGACAGAGAAACTCGCTTTCTCCTCCCCAAAATAACTTCCTGCTGCTTTGTCTTGATCAAAAAACCTTCAGAAACAGAAAAACAACGTGCAAGACTCTGAATCTCCGTTACAGGGCAGCAGCAGCTGCCAGACACGGGCTGTTCCCTGTGAACTGACACGTGGCACCCTGAGCCACACCAGAAACAAAACCCAGTGTGAACCGGTGTGTGAACCCCTCTGCTCCAGGGAGACACGGGGTCCACGCGCCCCGACCTCCAGCGCCTGCCCCTTCACCCCAGGAACCGCTGCTGCCTTCACCAGACCCTCCCCAGCTCCCCTTTTCCCAGCTGCAAAACTGGAGGGATGAGCACGCCTGGAAAGCAGGAAGAGCCGTCCCTAGAAGCAGGAGGATCCCTGCCCCCAGGCACCCGCAGGCTCTCGATGCTGGGTTTGACATAACGAGAGCATTTAGTGGTCAGAAGCGTTCGGAGCCGCAGAGAGGAAGGAGAAGCAGCAGAGAAGCAGCCCGGCCCCGGCAGGCTCCACAGCACCATTGTGGTGAGAGGTGGAGGGAAAGCTCCAGGGCTGCCCTGCTGCTCCTCTCATCGGGAACACACAAAAGACATCTGCAAGATTCTCATTAAGGGAGAATTCGAATCACAGAACCATTTTGGCTGGAAAAGACCACAAAGATCATCGAGTCCAACCATGAACCCGAGGCCACCATGGCCACCAAACCGTGTCCCCTCACTGGCAGTGAACACAACACGACTCAGGGATGAAGAATCTGGTTACAACACGAGTTTTAGACTGAAGCTTCCTCCTCACGCTCACCCACCTGCCCGACACTGTGACACGGGTGTGACGCAGCCAGGCCAACACCAGCACCTGCTCGGTGACGGTCACAGCAACAGGAGCTCGTGGCAGTGGAATCCAGCGGGACAGGGAGCGTCTGCTCCAAGGGGGAGAAACAGCCAGGCCAGAGCGCTGGACCAGTCCTGCTGATTTATCCCACACGGGGATTGATCCAAGGCCAAAATGACCCATCCCACACGGACACAATCCCAGGATGGCCTGGATGGGAAAAGCCCTTTGAGATCACTGAGTCCCACCATGAACCCAACACTGACCAGTCCCCACTGACCCATGTCCCTCAGCACTGTGTCTACACGACTCTTCAGTCCCTCCAGGGATGGGGACTCCACCACTGCCCTGGGCAACCCCTTCCAGTGCCTCAGAACCCTTTCAGCAAAGAAATTCTTCCTCACATCCCATCTCAGCTGCCCTGGCCACAACTGCAGCCCATTCCCTCTTGTCCTGTCCCTTGCTCCTTGCTTGAACAGACCCACCCCCACCTCTCTGCACCCTCCTCCAAGGGACTTGGACAGAGCCAGAAGGTCTCCCCTCAGCCTCCTTCTCTCCAGGCTCAGCACCCCCAGTTCCCTCAGCCGGGAACTCAGCACACTTGTGCTCCAGACCCTTCCCCACCTTACATATCAAATACATTTATTCCCCCATGGAAGAGAAGATCACTCAAGACTGGGTAGAGAGAATTTCCATCTCATCTCCAGTGACGTTGCAGGTTCACAACTCCAGGAGGTGAGCCCGTGGAAAGCTTTACACTGAGACACCTCTTGTGCCGCATTTAGACCGTTTCAGAGCATCATCCCACGGAGTGACCTTTGGGACGAGGATCTGCCGACCGCAGGGGACAGTCACAGGGGCTCCAGCTGCCCCGGCAGCTCCAGGGGAGAGGCTGCTGGCACACACTGACCCAACCGAGCTCCACAGCCACAGGAAACAGCCAGGGAGAGAGGCACAGGGCAGGGAGAAGCGAGACCTGGCCGCTCCTGCACAGGCCGTGGCCCGAGCGAGGCCTGATGGCAGCCAGCGCGGCACAGGCACAGCCACAGCTCGTGTGCCAGCTGGTGATGGGCTCACTGGACCCTGCCAGCACCAGGAGGTTTCAGAAGCTGTGAGATGATCACCTGGCAGCACCCACGCAGGGGTTGGCGTGGCCGTGACGGCAGCAGCGGAACAGCTGCGGTTTCGCTGCCGGGACAGCCGGAGCCTTCACAGCCAGCACCCAACAGGCGGGACAGACCCACACCCCATGGAGAAACTGCAGCAGAGTCCACACAGCACCACCCTGGTGTGAGCTGGGCCAGAGCTGGTTCTGTCCAGCAGCTGGAACAGCGCTGGGGGTTGGGCTCAGCTGGGATTTGCTGTGGGAAGATCGTTGATCAGTTCCTGATGTTTTCAGTTGTGGCTGGAAGTCAAAGGACTTTGTGTTTTGCTGCTCTGCAAGCGCAAGAGCTCAGGGGTGAGGAATATTGCCATGGATCAGCTCCATGGGCATTGGGCTCTGCCAAGGGGCTGTTCCAGCTCCTGTCCCCCATGGGCAGGAGATCCATGAGGGGCTCTTCCTCTCTGGCTCTCTCTGGCTCTGGCTCGGGCTCTGGCTCTCCCGGGATTGCGGTTTCGGGTCGGGATTGTCGCTGCTCCGGGATCGTTCTCTGGGAACGGGCCGGGCTGGGTGGGCGGGTGCTGAGCAATGGCACTGGGTATTGCTCATTGGCATCTTTTATTACTATTATTATCATTATTATTTTAATATCATTATTATTTTAAGCCTAATTTTATTTCAATTATTAAATCACTCTTAAGCTACATACCTCCTTACCCCCCCAGTTCTCTCTCCTGTCCCCTGGGTGTGGAGTGAGCGAGCGGCTGGGTTTGGCTGCCAGCCCAGTGCTCACCCAGTGCCACCACCACAGGCACAAACAACAGCATTCAGGGTCTGCTGCCTCGTGACTCTTACTGTGCCCACAGAATTAATCTATTCTGATCTACAAAAGTACCTCAAAGAAACTGGAAGCTCTGAGACCTGGCAAAGACACAGCACTGCCAGAATACACCCACAGAATCACAGAATGACAGGGGTTGGAAGGGACCTCTGGAGATCATCCACCAACCTGTTCAGCCATCAGGCCCAGTGCTGGCTGAAGGAAGATCTAACCCTGTGTCACTGCCAGGCACGTCACTCCCTGGTTTTTGATCCACAGCTCAGAGCTGCTCAGCCTGGGCAAAAGTACAAAGAGAAGGAGACAGGGATTAAAATGTCCTTGGCTCTGCAGAGGGATCTGGCCAGGCTGGATCCATGGGCCGAGCTCAATTGTCTGAGGTTCAACCAGGCCAAGTGCCGGGTCCTGCCCTTGGGTCACAACAACCCCCGGCAGCTCCAGGCTTGGGGAGGAGTGGGGGGAGAGCTGCTGGGCACAGAGGGACCTGGGGGTGTTGGGCAACAGCAGCTGAACAGGAGTGAGCAGAGTGCCCAGGTGGGCAAGAAGGCCAAGGGCATGGTGGCCTGGATCAGCACCAGTGTGGCCAGTAGGAGCAGGGCAGTGCTGGTCCCCCTGCACTGGGCACTGGTGAGGCCGCAGCTGGAGTGCTGGGTTCAGTGTTGGGCCCCTGAGTCCAAGAAGGACCTGGAGGTGCTGGAGCGTGTCCAGAGAAGGGAACGGAGCTGGGGAAGGGTCTGGAGCACAAGTGTGCTGAGTTCCCGGCTGAGGGAACTGGGGGTGCTGAGCCTGGAGAGAAGGAGGCTGAGGGGAGACCTTCTGGCTCTGTCCAAGTCCCTTGGAGGAGGGTGGAGAGAGGTGGGGCTGGGTCTGTTCAAGCAAGGAGCAAGGGACAGGACAAGAGGAAATGGGCTCCAGTTGTGGCCAGGGCAGCTGAGATGGGATGTGAGGAAGAATTTCTTTGCTGAAAGGGTTCTGAGGCATTGGAAGGGGTTGCCCAGGGCAGTGGTGGAGTCCCCATCCCTGGAGGGACTGAAGAGTCGTGCAGACACAGTGCTGAGGGACATGGGTCAGTCATAGGGGACTGCTCAGTGTTGGGTTCATGGTGGAACTTGATGAGCTCAAAGGGCTTTTCCAACCACTACAGCTCTGTGATTCTGTGAAGAGAGCACCTGGGATCAGAGGAGCTGCAGTTCCCAGATGGACCAGTGTGGCTGGGATGCAATGGCCAGGGGCTGGCAGCTGCTGGGGGTGGGTCACCCCCTTCAATAGGTGCCCACACCCATCCCTGCTCCATCCCCATGCTGCCAGCAGCCAGGCTGGAGGCGTGTACAGGGATCACATCCTCTCTTTCCGGGGTGCCCTCTGCAAATATTTACACAGCAAACTGGTAGCAATGACTGGAGGCACTTCAGCCCCTGGAGGCACTTCAACCTATGGGTTTGGGGTTTTTTGCTGGATGTACACATTACCAGAACCCAGCCTGAGTCAAACTGATGAGTCACTTGGCCAGGTCCACCACGCACGACAAGAGCGAAGTGTATTTTTACTGCCAGTTAGAAATGCCTCCCACCAGCCAGAACCATGTGGACATCTTGCAGCAGCAGCAGCAGAGCCTGGCACTCTCAGGCTGAAAATCAACTCAAAACACAGGTGGGACAGTGGTGGGACAAGCCATGAGAGCTCTCCTCTGCCCATGGGTTTACTTCAGCACCTCTGGTTTATCAGCACTCACTCCTCACTCCAGGCATTGGCCCCAGCTCTGCAGTGAAAGCCCGAGAGGCAGAGGATCTGCAGGCACCTGGGAGGAGCACAGGACACATCACAGCAGCCTCCTCCTGCCTCAGAGCATCGACACGGGGCCTGTGCCCCTCACCGGGGTGGTGAACCCCAGGGAAGCAATTCCAGGGTCTGGTCAGTGCTGGGACAGGCTGCTGGGGACACACCAGGGTGCCACCCCCGTGGGGAGCGATGCCACGAGGACTCACCGTCCCTCCAGACCTCCAACAGCAGAGCCAAGGTTTGGGTAAACGTGAAGAAAACCCGAGGAGATGCTGAGCTGGGGGTCTGGGCTCCTGGCAGGGGTGGTTGGCCACGCTGAAAGGCTTTTCCCTGCTCCCCAGCTGAGTTTTACCTGGGGGGGAACCTCAGAGCTTTGGTGAGAGCGGGGTGGGGAGGGCCGGGCAGCTGCGACCTCGGGCACACAGAGCCAGCAGCAGATCGACCTCGGGCACACAGAGCCAGCAGCAGATCTCAATGGCTCATTCAGAGAGGCCAAATCCCCCCGCTCTGCTTGTTTGTTTGCTGATTCCCAGAGGGAAGAGGCCCTGCCTCCTCCCCTGCTCCCCACAGAAAACTCCAAGGTGGGGCCAGGCTCTTCTCAGTGGTGTCCAATGGTAGGACAAGGGGCAATGGGTGTGAGCTGGAACACAGGAGGTTCTCCTTAAACTTGAGAAGAAACTTCTTTCCTGTGAGGGTGCCAGAGCCCTGGGCCAGGCTGCCCAGGGAGGTTGTGGAGTCTCCTTCTCTGGAGACATTCAAGACCCACCTGGACACCTTCCTGTGTGATCTCATCTGGGTGTTCCTGCTCTGGCAGGGGGATTGGACTGGATGATCTTCTGAAGTCCCTTCCAATCTCTGACACTCTCTGATTCTGTGATTCTGTGAAGATGAGTCCTTCACCCACACTGAACACCTCTGGAATTGTTCTGGAGGCCCCGGCAGACACACAAAGGAAAAACCTCCTGGATCCCCACAGCAAAAAAAAAACCGAGCCCCAAGTCCTGGCTTTGCAAAGCCACATCAACAACAAGAGCCAAGAGATGTAAAAACATCCACTCAGAGAGAATAACGGGAGCGATCACGGCACAGTATCACCAACACTCACAGAGAAGAAGACCTAACTCCCACTGCCAGGCCACGTCCAGCCCCGTGCACCGGCCACGTCCAGCTCCGTGCTGACCACATCCAGCTCCCTGTATTCACCCGGAGCCCCGGAGCGTGCAGCACTTCTCCCAATATTTCCCAATATTTATGGTCTTTTTTCCTCATCCTCCCAGATGAGGACACCAGGAGAGGTGCTGCTTCCAGCTGTCATCATGACTCCATGAGGATCAGGCCCTCTCAGGAAGGGAACACCCCACACCAGGAGCGGATGCTGACTGTGAACCCCAACAAACGCTGTGGGCACGACCCAGCCCCACACCAGCGCCACCAAACCCGGCTGGCTGCCCCGTTCCACCCCCTCTCTCCTGCTTTCGGTTTTGTTCTCTCCAAACTGCGCTGAGCTGCGTTAACACCTTGTGAGGACAGGCTGGGAGAGGTGGGGCTGGTCAGCCTGGAGAAGAGAAGGCTCCAGGGAGACCTTCCAGTGGCCTCCCAGTACCTGAAGGGGCTCCAGGAAGGCTGGGGAGGGACTTTGGCCAAGGGCAGGGAGTGACAGGACAAGGGGTGATGGCTTGAAAGTGGCAGAGGGGAGATGGAGCTGAGATGTGAGGAAGAAATTCTTTGGTGTGAGGGTGGTGAGACCCTGGCCCAGGTTGCCCAGAGAGGTGGCAGAAGCCCCATCCCTGGGGGAAACATTCAGGGTCAGGTTGGACAGAGCTCTGAGCAACCTGATCTGGTTGAAGATGCCCCTGTCACTGCAGGAGGTTGGACTATAAAGCCTTGAAAGGTCCCTTCCCACCCAAACCACTCCACGATTCCATCTCTGGAGATGGCACAGAGCTACCTCAGGTCCCACCACCCCTGCAGACCTTCCCCTTTCACCATCCCCAGCTGCAAACCCATCCCTGCCCAGCCATGAATCCTCCTGGCACAGGATCTCGGCAGCCTCAGCGCCTCGCTGCACGCCAACACCTCGCTGTGGCACGCACCCATCAGCTGTGGGCAGGGCAGAGCCCCCTCCCCACCCACGCAGAGGGTCCCATCCAGCCGAGCCCCCCCGGGTGCTGTGGGGGTTCCCCCTGCAGTGCTCTGCCCTGGTTTGTTTACAGCCAGCACAGCACAGCTCGGCTCTGCTGAGACCAACCCAACCTGTAAAGCAATTAGTCACTGGCGATGAGATTGGCCAGTCCTTCCGCCTCCAAACACTGTGTGACGTGGGGACAGGGACAGGAGCACAGGACAGCACCCAGGGACCGAGCACAGCCGTACTGAGCCCAAAAAGCCATAACTGGTATCAGCCAACATCCACATCCTCAGCGGACAGACCCTCGGGGTGCTGAGGAGGGACCGGCACATGGCCCGGACACGGGTCCTGCCTCAACCCCCCACAGCTGGGAGAGCAGAGCCCCAGAATGGCCTGGACTGGAAAAGCCCTTTGAGATCATCGAGTCCAACCATGAACCCAACACTGACCAGTCCCCACTGACCCAAGTCCCTCAGCACTGTGTCTACACGACTCTTCAGTCCCTCCAGGGATGGGGACTCCACCACTGCCCTGGGCAGCCCCTTCCAATGCCTCAGAACCCTTTCAGCAAAGAAATTCTTCCTCACATCCCATCTCAACTGCCCTGGCCACAACTGGAGCCCATTTCCTCTTGTCCTGTCCCTTGCTCCTTGCTTGAACAGACCCACCCCCACCTCTCTGCACCCTCCTCCAAGGGACTTGGACAGAGCCACAAGGTCTCCCCTCAGCCTCCTTTGCTCCAGGCTCAGCACCCCCAGTTCCCTCAGCCGGGAACTCAGCACACTTGTGCTCCAGACCCTTCCCCAGCTCCGTGCCCTTCTCTGGACACGCTCCAGCACCTCCAGGTCCTTCTTGGACTCAGGGGCCCAACACTGAACCCAGCACTCCAGCTGCGGCCTCACCAGTGCCCAGTGCAGGGGGACCAGCACTGCCCTGCTCCTACTGGCCACACTGGTGCTGATCCAGGCCACGATGCCCTTGGCCTTCTTGGCCACCTGGCCACTCTGCTCACTCCTGTTCAGCTGCTGTTGCCCAACACCCCCAGGTCCCTCTGTGCCCAGCAGCTCTCCCCCCACTCCTCCCCAAGCCTGTGGCGCTGCCGGGGGTTGTTGTGACCCAAGGGCAGGACCCGGCACTTGGTCTGGTTGAACCTCAGACAATTGACCTCGGCCCATGGATCCAGCCTGGCCAGATCCCTCTGCAGAGCCTCCTCACCCTCCAGCAGATCAACACTCCCACCCAGCTGGGTGTCCTCTGCCAACTGACTGGGGGTGCCCTCCATCCCCTCGCCCAGATCACTGATCACCGAGTGACCATCCCTCACACACCGGGATGGGAAAACCTCTCCATCCACGGTCACGGGGAAGCTGCAGCCCCACAGACCTCAGGAGGTTCTGCTCAGCCAAAGCACATCCCAGGAAACACCTCTGACTTCCAGCTCCACCGCTAATGGATCGGGACTGCAGCCTGAAAGCACTTAGCTGGGAGCAGAGCTAACGACGCCGTCCCTGCACCTTCTGGTTCCGGGGCCACCCACCCTTGGGCCCAGCGGCCAGGCCAGGTAGGTCCAGGCTGGACACAGACATTTCCCCTGGGACAGTCACCAGTGGAGCTGGTGGGGGGTTTTATCCCACCCAAACCTGCTCGTGGTGTCCAAGTCAAGGCAGGATGTTTTGCCGAGGTCAGGACCAGCCCAAACACAGCCGTGTCCAGCTCAGGTCTCCGCTCCGTGTGATACAGGTGAGGTTTAAAATCAAAAGTGAAGGTTGAAGGCAGAGAAACCTCATTTGCTAATTGGGAGCTCTCTCCTTTCTCATGTCTCACCACAATTAACCACTTCACCCCGCAGCACTGCCCGTCCTCCCCGCACAGCCCTCAGACGACACCGGGCACCTCCACGGCGCAGATCGTTCCCTCCCCAGCCCCAACTGTCCGAGTCTCAACACACAGAACACACGGCTGCGACGCTCACCTGCTCCCCAGAGCCCCCCACACCTGACCAGTTCTAACCACTATGAACCAGCACCAGTGCCATGGTGCAAACGTCACCCCCAGCTCCACGAGGGATGAGCAAGATGGTGCAGAAGGAAACGCTCCGAGGCAGCACGGGGAGGGGAGAAGGACTCGGTACAGCTGCGAAGCGTCGCCCCAGCCCCGTGTTTGCTCCCGAGTGTGGCTGCAACTGCTCCATGGGCAGATCCCACAGGGAGAATCCCCCCTGGAGAGAGCAGCTCAGCCCGTGCCGACGCACCGGGACACCAGGACACAGGGGGAAGAGAAATCCCTGCAATAATAACAACAAATCACCCACAGATCAGGACACCCCGAAACCCTGACCCAGGCTGCCCGCGCTGACCCAGACCCCTGCCCAAACCCCTGCCCAAAGCCAGGCCCCGAAGAGACCCGGAGCAGCGCCGGGCGCTGGGATCTGCACCCAGCAGTGTCAACGCTCCCGTCCGAACCGGAGCAGCACCGGGCACTGGGATCTGCACCCAGCAGTGTAAACGCTTCCGTTAGAACCACCCGGCAGCCGCTTGGAACCGTAACCGAGCCCCTGGGCTCCCCAGCACCATCCAACACACGGGGCCGCCTGGGAAAGGGCTCCCCCTCCTCCTGGGAAGGGGGGTTCCCTCCCCTCCTGGGAAAGGGGGTTCCTCCTCCTCTTGGGAAAGGGTTCCCTCTCCTCCTGGACAAGGGGGTTCCCTCCCCTCCTGCACAAGGGTCCCCTCTCCTCAGCTCCGAGCACACCACTAACGCTCCAGCCAAGAGCTGCTTCTGGGAATGTGGAATTGGGGACCAGACGCGTTTCTGGGAGCTCTGCAAGAAAATCCCGATTTCAGGTGAATTTAACCCAAAGAGAACGACGACAAAGCTCAGCTCTCGGTTCTTCCCATGCCTGGTTGAGCGCACGAGAGTGGGAGCATCCACCACGGAAAATCCCTGCACAAATAAAACCCCGGGAGCAGAGGAGCAGCCCCAGCACCCCGAGCTCAGGGACAAGGACAGAGGGACAAGCGGCACCGGTGTGTGTCCCCCCCCCGATCCCCGTGGGCACAGCCACCGTGTCACAGCCCCACGAGCAGGTGACAGGAACCCCCCACCCCAAACCGCCACCAGCCGCCGCTTCCGGAGCGGTGACAGCTTGGGGATGGCTCGGGGAGCGGGGGGGAGGCAGCCGGTAAAATGACCGGGCAGAGGCCGGTCAGCCCCGGGGAGGGGGCAGCCGGGGCTTCTCTCCCCACCCCGGCCTTGCTGTGGGGGCTTCCCGGGGGGGTGAGCAGCCCGGGGGACGCGGCCTGTGCCCCGCCCGGTGCTGCTCGGTAACACCCGGCCCTGCTCGGTACCACCCCGGCCCTACCCGGTGCTGCTCGGCCCTGCCCGGTACCACCCCGCTTTGCCCGGGGCGAGGCCGGGCCCGGCCGGTTGAAGGACGCCGGCAGCGGCCGCCCTCACCCCGGTACCGGCCGGTTGAAGGACCGCGGCAGCGGCCGCCCCCACCCCGGTACCGGCCGCAGTCCCGCCCGTGGGCCCAGCCGAGCACCCGCCACGTCGCGCGGGCGCGGCCCACTCCCGCTCCGACCCGACCCGGCCGCGCACCCACGGCCTCCGCAGCCCCGCGTGGGACAGTCCCTCCGCCCGCCCCTCCCGTCCGTCCGTCCCTCCCTCCCCGGTCTCGGCGGCCGCTGACAGCGGTCGCGCCCCCGCCCGCCGGCCCCGCCGCTCACCGCGTTTGCCGGGGTCGTAGCCCACGAGGACGAAGTAGTCGGCCAGGCGGGCCATGGCGGGGGGGGCTCGGCTGGGCTCGCTGGGCTCCGCCGCTCACAGCCCCCCCGCCGCCGCCACCGCTGCGCTCCCCGCCCGCCTGCGCCGCCCGCCGCCTGCCGCCATCTTGGCCCCCGCGCGCGCGGCCGGCCCGGCCCGCCCCGCACTGCGCATGCGCCGCCACCGCCGATAGGGGGCGGGGCGCTGAGTCCCATTGGGTGCGGAGGGAGGGGAGGGGCGGGGTCTAAGATGGGCGGGGCCTGAAAGGGGCGGGGCTGCGGACCGGGGGGTTCCCTGGGGCGGGGGGTGGAGGGGGGCGGAGCGAGTGGGGAACCCCCCGGTGGGCACTGACACGCCTGTGCGGGGACCCCCGGTGTGCGGGGACATGTGTGTGCGGGGACCTCCGGTCTGCAGGGAGCCCCCGGCAGTGGGCAGAGACCATCCCCATGTCCACGCACACACGTGTGCAGTGAACCCCCAGTGTGCGGGGACACGAATGTTTGGGGGCCATCCCCGTGAGAGCGGACACGGGTGTGCAGGGACCCTGTGTGTGCAAAGAGCCCTTGGGGGTGCACGGACACGCGTGTGCAAGGTGTGCACAGCCAGGAGCGTGTGGGGACCCCCGAGTGTGCACTGACACGCGTGTACAGGGACCCCCAGATGTGCTCACACCCCATCCCATCCCCATCCCATCCCATCCCATCCCATCCCATCCCATCCCATCCCATCCCATCCTCATCCCCATCCCCATCCCCATCCATCCCATCCCCATCCCATCCCATCCCATCCCATCCCATCCCATCCCATCCCATCCTCATCCCCATCCCCATCCCCATCCATCCCATCCCCATCCCATCCCCATCCCATCCCATCCCCATCCCATCCCCATCCCATCCCATCCCATCCCATCCCATCCCATCCCATCCCCATCCTCATCCCCATCCCATCCCATCCCACCCCGCAGCCCCCCTGTTCCGGGGAGATGGCGGGGGGTTCGCAGGGCTGCCCACAGTGTGACCCTCCTGTCATGAGCGGAGTCGACGGCACATGACACAAGTCACACAGCACACGTCACACATGTCACACGGCACACAGCACATGGCACATGTCACACATGTCACACGGCACATGACACATGACACATGTCACACATGTCACACGACACACAGCACACGGCACATGTCACACATGTCACACATGTCACACAGCACATGGCACACACCACGGCACATGTCACACGACACACGGCACATGGCACACAGCACATGACACACGGCACATGTCACATATCACATATGTCACACATCACATGTCACACATGACACATGACATGTCATACATGACACACGTCACACGGCACATGTCACACGTGACACATATCACACATGACACAGGTCACACGGCACATGGCACACATGACACATGACACATGTCACACGGCACACGTCACACATGTCACATGTCACACGGCACACACCACGGCACAGCCGCTGCCGGAGCGGGGGATGATTCATCCGGGAAAATCCCCGTTCCCACTCCCACGCGGGAGCGGGACGTGGGGTGCGTGCGGGATGGGGGGGCAGCTCGGCGCCGCCCCGGCCATGGCCCCACGGCGTGATGCCATCCCGCGTGCCCCTTGCACCTCCTGCCACCCGGTGTCACCGGTCACCAGAGCCCTCCACGGACGGGACAGGGACCACGCTGGTGGCACCATCCCCGGTGACACCACCCCTGCTCCTGGCACTTGTGCCGCGCTGGTGACAAGCGCTGCCAGCCGTGCCGTGCCGTGCCGGGCGGTGGGTGGGTGGGGGGACCCTCCCCGAGGGGACACCGCGGGTCCCCTGCTCCGTAACCGGGGTTCCCATTTCCCTCCCTCTCCCCCTTGGATTGGCTTTCAGTGTCACCAGTTTGCCACCGCCCTGCCACATCCCGCCATGCCACGGCCACGGGGGGCTGCACCATGGGGCACGGGGCAGAGGTGGCCGGGCACCCCACCCCTGGGGTCCCGGGGTGCTGGGGTGGCTGCGGGACCCCCGAGTGCCAGCCCGGCGGGAGCTGCTGCGTGCCAGAGCCGTGCCGGGACAAGCCACCGGGAATGGCTGCTGTGCCTGCTCCCACGCCGGGGTGGCACCGAGACCTCAAGGGGGACAGGACCACGGTCCCACGGCACGGGGTGATGGGGGTACCCCTGGGGACACTGGGTGCCCAGTGGCACAACCCACAAGTGTCCCCATGGCCACCCAGCTTGGTGCCGTGTCCCTGTGCCATGTCCCTGTGCCGTGTCCCTGTGCCGTGTGCCCGTGCTGTGTCCCTGTGCCATGTCCCTGTGCCGTGTCCCTCTGCCGTGTGCCCATGCCGTGTCCCTGTGCCATGTCCCTGTGCCGTGTCCCTGTGCCGTGTCCCTGTGCCGTGTGCCCATGCTGTGTACCTGTGCCATGTCCCTGTGCCGTGTCCCTGTGCCATGTGCCCATGCTGTGTCCCTGTGCCATGTCCCTGTGCCGTGTCCCTGTGCCGTGTGCCCACGTCAGCGTTGCTCAGCCCTCAGCTTCCTTCCAGGGCTTGTGCCGGCTCTGCCACAGCTGTGCCAGGGCTGGGCAAGGGGCTGGCACCGGGGTGTCCGTCCCCACGTCCCCATATTCCCACACCCCTGTGTGATGTCAGGGTGAGAAGGGGCGCGGGGACTGGCACCAGTGGTGACCAGCTCTGGCAGTGCCTGCGCTGGCTGAGTGCCAGGGTCTGACCCACCCGCGGTGCCAACGGCAGCAGCAGGCGCAGGGATCCCTGTGGCACAACACGGGTGTGGGGACAGGCACGGGGACATGTGCCCAGGGGACCCCAGGCATGTGAAGACCCCAACCACGATGGCACAGCCAGAACTCCTGGGTGCCCTGGGGAGTTCTGTGGTGTGGGTGGTGCTGGGTTCATGGCCACCCCGCTGCACCCGTGGGTGCCATGTCACCCTGTGGCCCCACAGCCTGGAGTGGGTGACGGGGACCCGGGGCTGTGCCAGGGTCCCCAGCCCTGAGGAGTAGGGTGAGGGGTTCCCAGGCTGCACCCCTGCCTGGGGGGCTGAGTCCCAGAGCTGCCCCCCTCAGATCCCCTGGGACACTGGAGATGCTGGGGATCCTGGTGACCCTGGGGCCACTGGGTAACCTGGGGACACTGAGGATGCTGGGGACATTGAGGACACTGGGGATGCTGGGGACACTGGGGATGCTAGGGACACTGGGGACCCTGAGGATGCTGGGGACACTGGTGGCCCTGGGGTCACTGGTTAACCTGGGGACACTGAGGATGCTGGGGACATTTGGGACACTGGGGACTCTGTTTTGGATGGCAGAGCCACCACCCCGAGACACCTTCTGCTGTGATGGGGGGCTCAGACATGAGGTGGGGGGCTCAGACGTGATGTGGGGGCTCTGTTGAGATTGGGGGGCTCCCGGTGTAGGTCCGGCCACAGCACGGCCGGGTGACGGCAGCTCCCGGTGTGGGTCCAGGTGACCCAGGTTTGTCCCCGGGGTGTCAGTGGCTGGTGCTGCCACACACGGGGACACGTGAGAGGTCACAGGAGGTGCCTGAGTGTGACCCCCAGCCTGGACCCCTGGCATGGCACGGCACTGCATAGCCTGGCACGGCACAGCACGGCATGGCCTGGCTTTTCCTCCGGAGTGCCAGCAGCACACAGGATCTGTGCTGGGGCTCAGCCCCAGCACCCGCGGGGTGACATCCCACCGGGGGTGCCACCGTGACAGGGACAGCGAGGCGGGCAGGGGAGGGGGCCAGGGTACCCCCACCCTGGCACCGCGACCCCGGCTCAGGCACCCCGGGGTGCTGGGGGCTCCTCGCCCCGTCCCCATCCCAGTGACACGGATGCTGGGGACACCCAAAGCCCGTCCAGGAGCAGAGAACCCGGGCTCCCGGTGAGGGGGGGCTGATGGGGACCCCTCCCCTGCTGAGGGACCCCTCCCCTGCGGAGCTCTGGTCGCCCAGCTCGAGGGGCAGCACCCCAGGAGCACCCCGAGCCCCAGCGCCTGCCACCCACCCGGGACCCCCAGCTCCCCCTCGGAGCTCCCCAGCACGGCAGTGGGATGTGGGGTGCAGGAGGCGAGTGTCGGGGTGCCGGCGGGTGTCACGCACAGGGGACCCCTCCCAGCCCCCCGCACCGCTCCCCCCATCCAATCCAATCCCATCCCCCCTCCGGACGGGTCCCAGGAGGGGTGCGGAGCCGGTGCAGGACCGGGAGGGGGTGCGGGTTCGGGGGGTGTGCGGGACCGGTGCGGAGCCAGTGTGGGGCCGGGGGGACTATGCGGGGCCAGGAGGTGTTGTGCCAGGCCAGGGGGTGTGCGGGACGGGTGCGGGGCAGGGGGTGGCTGCGGGGGGTGACCGCCCCTGCCCGTGGCTCCTCCCCGGCCCCTCCTCTCCCGGCGATATTTAACCTGGGCCGGGGCAGGGACCGGCAGCGCCGAGCGGGACCCCGGCACCGGGATTGACCTCTCCCCCTCTTTCTTTCCCCCCCAGACTCCCCTGGACGCAGCCCCGACCCCCACCCAGGTACGGCCGGGACCCCCACCTGGGGGGACTTCCCTTTCCCGGGATCCCGCACTGACCCCCCGAGACCCCGTACTGACCCCCGGGCTGCGGGACAGGCTGGGAGCGGGGGGCAGCGGAGGGGGGCTGGACCCGAACCCCCAGACCCCCCCAGCCCACCCCAGCTCCTCTCTCCCCCCGCAGCGCTCGGGCCGGCCCCGCCATGCGAGCCCCGGCGCTGGGTTGCATCAGCCTGGTGCTGAGTCTGCTGGAGCTGCCGCCCGCCCTGCCCCGGGACCCCCCCTGGAACCCCGCACCGCGCCGCAGGTAAGCCGGGACACCCTCCCCCGCCCCGGGGACTCTGGACCCACCCCCGCACTCCCACCCCCCCCCCGGGATTCCCCGCCGCAGGTGAGCGGGGACCCCCTCCCAGGCACCCGCACCCACTCCCGGGACCCCCGCCCCAGGCGTTCTGCACCCACCCCCGGGACCCCGCACCCTGCCGCAGGTGAGCCAGGACCCCCCTCAGGCACCCGCATCTCCCTCCCGGGACCCCTCCCAGGCATCCGCCACCCTGCACCCAACCCCGGGACCTTCCCCCTGGGATCCCGCACCTCGCCGCAGGTGAGCTGGGACCCACCCCAGGCACCCTGCACCCACTCCCGGGACGCCCCAGGCATCCCGCACCCCCCCTGGGGCCCCGCACCCCACCGGAGGTGAGCTGGGACCCCCACTCCCAGGATGCCCCCCCGGGGCTCTGCACCCCGCCGCAGGTGACCCTCGGGACCCCACGCCCTTCCCCGCGACCCCGCACCCCTGCGCTGGGCGGCCCTGAGATCCCTGCCCCCACCTCTGTCCGCCCCCCTGCCCGCACCCTTGTGCGGGGCAGCTCGGTGCCCCCCCGCCCAGCCCTGATTGTGTGAGGTGACCCTGAGCCCCCCTGCCCGCACCCGTGCCCGCGCACACCCCCCATCCTCCGTGGGGATGGGCTGCGCCCCCGCCGGGGGTCTCGGAGGGTCCCGTTTCTGCCCCACCCCCCCGGCAGCCCCTGTCTGTCCGTCTGTCCCCGTGGCGGGGGACACGCGACCCCGCACCGAACCCCTTGTGCGGGTGGCAGGTTCGGGGCGGTGGGGGCGGTCGTGAGATGAGGAGGGGGTAGGGGTCCCCTGAGTGCCACCTCCCCCCTCCCCCTACGGACCCCTGCTCCCGGGGGGTCCCCGGAAGTGCGGAGTCGGGGGGACCCGGGGGTGGGGGGATCCCCCGTGTCGCGGTGCGGGTGGGTGAGCGGTGCTGGGCGGAGGCAGGATGCAGCCCGGGGTGCGGGGACGTGGTGAGGCTGGGGAGCGGGGAGGCTGGGAGTGTGCAAGGGCATGGATGGGTGTGCAAAGGTGCGTGGGTGTACAAGAGCCGGGTGAGGTTTCGGTTCGTGCCGTGATGGAGAAGGTGCGTGTGCAAGAGCTCACGGCGTGTGCCGGGTGCGGGTGAGGGGCTCGGGGTGTGCGTGCAGCTGTGCACAGGGTGTGTGGGTGTGCAGGCGTGTGTGTGCAGAGGGTTTCCAGGTGTGCGTGCAGGTGTGCCCGCGTGTGTGGGTGTGCGTGCAGGTGTCCGTGCACAAGCTCTGTGTGTGTGTGTGCGCACAGGCTCTGCCGGTGCGCGTGCATGCAGGCATGCGTGTGCACGCGTGTGGGTGTGTGCATCTGCGTGTGTGTGCGTGTCCATGTGTGTGTTGCTGCTGGAGCTGCGGGGTCGGGCTGTGCCCGGTGCTGTGCCCGGTGCTGTGCGGTGGCTGCGTTTGGCTCCGGGGGGGTCTGTGAGCACCCCCCCGCTGCCCCTCTGCCCGGTCCCACAGTCACGCTCAGCCGTGGGGAGGGGACGTGCGTGGGGCCAGGTCCCGCTGTGGGGCTGGACAGGGGTGGACAGGTCCTTCCGACGCCAGTGGGGTGGCACAGTGGTGGTTGTGGGGGTCCCTGGGATGGGGGTCCGAGGGTCCCGGGGGAGCAGCTCTGTGCTGCTGGGGAGTGTCTGGGCCAGAGCTCACCCACGGGTGCTCAGGGCCTGGTTGTGGGTGCTGGAGCCGGTGGGTGAAGCCCATGAGAAGGGGGTGGGCAGCGGCGGGGGAGCCCAGAGCCGGGGGCGGGGGGCTGCGAGGGACTGCGGGTGCCCCGGGGTGGGCGAGCACCCCACGGCGTGTCCAGCACGGCCCGTGGGAACCACGGGTGCAGCAGCAGCGATCCCACGGGATCCCACGGACACAGCCGGAGCTCGGGACAGACACGCGCCGTGCCGGGCTGAAGCCACGCGTGGGGACAGAGGGGTCTCCACCACCGGCAGCGATCCCACGGGGTCCCAGCACGGGGGCTCCAGCCTCGGGGGGCTGCGGGGGTCCCCGGCTCCGGAGCGGTTGGCAGCTGCGGGGTTGGCAACACCGGAACCACCAGGACGGGAACGGGCAGGAAAATCCCACGGGACGGGACGGGAAGGTCGGAGCTCCCGGTGTTTCCGGGCTCCGGTCACCTCCGGTAAACACGTCCCGGGCCGGGAAGGGGCAGGGGGTGCTGCCCACCCCCCGGTGCTTCCCGGCCCGTCCGGCCCCGCCGCAGGAATTTGGCCTCTGGCCCCGATCCCGCGGCTCCCGGCCAAGCGGCCCCGGCCTCGGCCCCCCCGTGTCCCCGCGGCTCGGGGCGCTGGGGGGGGACACGGGTGTGGGGTCGGTGCGTGTGTGGGGCTGCGTGTGCACCGGGGACACGCCGCGGGGCTGGGGGGGTGAGTGTGTGTGCGCTGGGACACGCATGTGCCTGCGTGTGTGTGCTGGGACATGTGTGTGTGCATTGGGACACGTGTGTGCCTGTGTATGTGTGCCATTACCATGCGTGTGTGCTGGGACACGCGTGTGCCCGTACAGGTGTTATTGTGTGTGCTCACGGGCAGTGAAGGGGTCCCCGTGTGGCACCGCAGGGCTCTGGAAGGGGACAGCAGAGTTGGGGACCCCGGGGACCCCCGAGGCCCCGGTGGTGCCCGTGGGTGTGTGTTGGCAGCAGCAAAGTGTGGGGCTGGCGGCTGCCATCATATGGGGCCGTGGGGTCCCCTCCACCCTGGACCCCAATGAGGTGGTGATGGGGGGACACTGGGGCTGTCCCAGTCCCCCCGGTTTGGGGTGGTGGGGGCTGATCTGGGGCTGCAGCCCAGGTTGTGGCCCGTGGCAGCTGCCAGCCTGGCTATCGTGGCACGACACTGGCACACAGGGGTATGTGTGGGCTGTGGGTACCGACTTCATCCCTGGCTGCTGCCTCCTCCTCCTCCTCCTGCCCTGGCAGCCCCGGGGGGGCCCTGGCCGCCTCCCCCCAACCCACCATGGCACCTCCAGCCTGGCACAACCTGGCACTGCCAACCCCCCTTTGCCATCACGGTGCCATGCAGCCCCCTCCCCACTGACCCCACTGCTGCTCTCTTCCAGGGAACCCCCGGACCGGAGCCCCCCACCCACCCCACTCCTCGGGGACCCACAGCCCCCCACCACGCCGCAGGCCCCTGCCAGGCCACAGCCCACCGGTGTCCCCCGGCATGGACCGAAGCTCGTCCCACACCACAGACCCCGGCTCGTCCCACGGCACAGACTGAAACTCAGCCCACGCCGCGGGCCCCGCCACGGCCACCGCCTGGACCCCCGCCACGGCCACAGCCTCACCCGCCGCCACGGCCACCGCCTCATCCTGCGACATGGACCCCAGCGGGGCCACGACGTGACCCATCCCCGTGGCCACCGCCGCGCGTGGCCCCGTGGGCGCCGGCACGCGCCGGGGCAGCTGCTGCGCGTGGGCTGTGTGCTGGGCACCTGCCAGGTGCAGAACCTGAGCCACCGCCTGTGGCAACTGAGGGGCCAGTTGGGCCGCCACGACTCGTCCCCCATGAACCCCAACAGCCCCCACAGCTATGGCTGAGGGACACGAGGATGGGGGTGTCACCACCCCGGACTGCCTGGCCCCATGCCCCCCACCCCACCCCGCGGGACCCCCCACTAAAGTGCTGCCAGACCCCACGTGGCTGGGCTCCCTCTGCGCCATCCTGGGGTGCCCGGTGACCCCCAGCATGACCCGGCTCCAGCCACAGCCCCACTGGGGACACGGGGGGTGTCCCTGTCCCCTTGGCCACCAGGACCCCACGGAGCAAAGACCATGGGTCAGGTAGGCAGTGGCCCATGGTGGCCAGCAGTGGCCTGTGGCAGCCAGCGTTGACCCTTGGTGTCTGACAGTGGCCCTTGGTGGCTGGCAGTGACCCATGACAGCCAGCAGTGGCCTGGGGCAGCTGGCAGCAGTCCGTGCTGTCCAGCAGTGGCCCATGGTGGCCAGGGGTGGCCCATGGCAGTTGTCAGTGACCCATGTTAGCTGTCAGTGGCCCATGGTGGCCAGTGGTGGCCCATGGTGTCTGTCAGTAGCCTATGTTAGCCATCAGTGGCCCATGGTGTCTGTCAGTAGCCCATGTTAGCTGTCAGTAGCCTATGGTGTCTCTTGGTAGCCCATGGCAGCCATCAGTGGCCCGTGGTGGCCGGGGCCAAAGGGCAGCGTGGATCCTGCTGACCACAGCAGAGCCTTGTGCAAGAGCCGGGGCTGGGCCCCTGGGCCTGATCCTGCCTGACCCAGCACCCAGCGCCCTGCGCCCAGCACCCATCACCTGCACCCTGCACCCAGAACCTTGTCCCGGTGCTGGGTCGGGGGGCGTCGCAGTGCGGAGCCCCCTCTCCATCCCGGGAAAATCGGGGAGTGCACAGGAAAAAGGGTGGGAGGGACAGCGGGTGTGGGGACAGTGACAGTCCCACGGGATGGGGCACAGGACAGTGGGGCGCAAGGGGCTGCCCTGGGCAGGGCAGGGACACCCGGGGCCCATGGCCACTCGTGACAAATGGTGACCGGCACTGGCTGCTGCCTGCAGCGGGGACAGGGGTGGGGACAGGGACAGCCACGCACACACAGATGTACATCACCCCGTGCACACGCGTGTACCAGCCACACGCTCATGTATGTGCATCGCACCGTGCACAGGCGTGTATCGTTCTGCACACGTGGGTGTGCTCCAGCTGCATGCACACGTGTGTGCATCACTCCCTGCACACGAGCGTACACCAGCCACGTACACGTACATGTGCATCACTCCCTGCATGCAGACATGCACTGGCCACATGCACACGTGTGTGCATCACCCGTCACACAGGCGTGCACCAGCCACATGCACACGCATGTGCACCACACCCCACACATGGGATGCACCATCCATGTGCACACGTGTGTGCATCACCCATCACAGGCATGCACCAGCCATGTGCACACACATGTGTGTATCAACCCTTGCACGTGTGTGTGCATCACTCCTGCTCATGGATGTGCACCAGCCACGCACACACACACACACGTGTGTGCATCACCCCCTTGCACACGAGTGTGCACCAGCCACACACACCCAGCAGCCACTGCCCGTCCCACCCCACGCGTGTCCCGTGGGCTCACAGGTGGCCCCGGGGCTGTCGGTGACCGGATGGTGACGGCGACACGGGGACGGTGACCCCCAAACCACTTCCCGTGACTCCCAGCCCCACCCTGACCACCACGCCCCCTCGCAGCCCCTCACCGCGGGGGGTCACACCCTGTCCCTGTCCCATGGGGCGACCACAGCTGGTGGGGGGTGGGGAGTTCCTTTGTCCCTACCAGGACCCTGACAGCCCAGGGCCACCGTCAGCCACTGGGGGGGTCACCTGGTGGTGCACAGATTTGGGGGGCAGAGTTGGGGGCCAGGGTTGGGGGTCCCCAGCTCAGGGGTCAGGCCAGGCTCCCCCCACCCTCCAGCGCCCCCCAGCCCGGTGCCGCGGCTCAAACATTAACCGGGGCCGGTTAACCGGTGACCGATTGCCCCCGCGCCGCCCCGGCCACCCCCCGGGGATAAAGCCGGGGGGGTCCCAACAGCTGCCCCACACATCGTGTGCCCCACAGATCGGGTGCCCCACAGATCGTGTGCCCCCACCCCTCGCCACGGCATGAGCAGCCTCCGGGCGGTGAGTACGGGCTGGGGGACCCAGAGCCCCACACGTGGTGGGGGGCAGACCCCCACACGTGCCATCCCCCTGTCCCTGGGGGGCCGTGGGGCACAGCCCCACACAACTGCCTCCGTGGGGTCTGTGCTGACAGGCTGAAGCCCTCAAGGACCCTCCCCCTCCCCCAGTTTGGGGGGCTGATGCCTTTGGGCGGGGAGAGGGGGGGAGATCCCCCAGGACCCTGAGGTGGGGGTCCCAGCCCCAGAGGGTCCCAGCCCCATGGGGAGCGAGTGCACCCACACCCCGGAGCGGGGGGGACAGGGGGTCCCGCAGCCCCCACGGGCTCAGCTGCACCCACAGTCCTGGGGGGGGGGGGCCGGGCTGGGGGTGGGGGGGAGGGAGGAGGCTGGGGGAGGGGCTGGGGCTGCGACTCTGCTCGCTGCTGCCCCCAACCCCCGGCCGGGCCCCCCCGGACTTCCCACCCCGAACCATGGCCGGACCCCCCACACCCCGACCCCCGGCCGGGCCCCCCCGGACCCCGACGGGACGGTCCCGGCTCTGCAGTGGGAACGGGGCAGCGAGCGGAGCTGTGCCACGCTCTGCGGGGACGTGTGACACCGTGTGACACTGTGAGACACTGTGAGACACCGTGTGACAGTGTGTGACACTGTGTGACACTGTGAGACACCGTGTGACAGTGTGTGACAGTGTGTGACAGTGTGTGACACTGTGTGACACTGTGAGACACTGTGAGACACCGTGTGACAGTGTGTGACAGTGTGTGACAGTGTGTGACACTGTGTGACACTGTGAGACACTGTGAGACACCGTGTGACAGTGTGTGACACTGTGTGACACTGTGTGACAGTGTGTGACAGTGTGTGACATCGTGTGACAGTGTGTGACAGTGTGTGACACTGTGTGACACTGTGTGACAGTGTGTGACACTGTGTGACATCGTGTGACACTGTGAGACACTGTGAGACACCGTGTGACAGTGTGTGACAGTGTGTGACAGTGTGTGACACTGTGTGACACTGTGAGACACTGTGAGACACCGTGTGACAGTGTGTGACACTGTGTGACACTGTGTGACAGTGTGTGACAGTGTGTGACATCGTGTGACAGTGTGTGACAGTGTGTGACACTGTGTGACACTGTGTGACAGTGTGTGACACTGTGTGACATCGTGTGACAGTGTGTGACACTGTGTGACACTGTGTGACAGTGTGTGACACCGTGTGACACTGTGAGACACTGTGAGACACCATGAGACAGTGTGTGACACTGTGAGACACTGTGTGACAGTGTGTGACACTGTGTGACAGTGTGTGACAGTGTGTGACACTGTGAGACACTGTGTGACACTGTGTGACAGTGTGTGACAGTGTGTGACAGTGTGTGACACTGTGTGACACTGTTCAGTGTTGTGTGACACTGTGAGACTTTGACACTGTGCAGTGCTGTGTGACACACTGTGACACTGTGACACTGCGCTGTGCAGTGTGATGAGTGGGACACTGTGTGACACTGCAGTACTGTGCAGTGCCATGTGGCACTGTGACACTGCAGTGCTGTGTGACACCCTGTGACACTGCAGTGCTGTGTGATATTGCAGTGCCATATGACACTGTGACACCATGTGACACTGTGCAGTGCTGTGTGACACCATGTGACAGTGTGCAGTGCTATGTGACACTGTGCAGTGTTGTGTGACACTGTGACACTGCTGTGCCGCGTGACACTGTATGACACCATGTGACACTGTGCAGTGCTGTGCAGTGCCACACAGCGCTGTATGATGCCACATAGCGCTGCACCGTGCTGTCCCATGCCATGCCGTGCCATGCTGTCCCATGCCATACTGTGCTGTCCCATGCCATGCCGTGCCATGCTGTCCCATGCCATACTGTGCTGTCCCATGCCATGCCGTGCCATGCTGTCCCATGCCGTGCTGTCCCATGCCATGCTGTGCCGTGCCATGCTGTCCCATGCCGTGCTGTGCTGTCCTATGCCGTGCCGTGCTGTCCCATGCCGTGCCATGCTGTCCCATGCCGTGCTGTGCCGTGCCATGCTGTCCCATGCCGTGCTGTGCCATGCCATACTGTGCTGTCCCATGCTGTGCCGTGCTGTCCCATGCCGTGCTGTGCCATGCCGTGCTGTGCCGTGCCATGCTGTCCCATGCCGTGCTGTGCCATGCCGTGCTGTGCCGTGCCATGCTGTCCCATGCCATACTGTGCTGTCCTATGCCGTGCCGTGCTGTCCCATGCCGTGCCATGCTGTCCCATGCCGTGCCATGCCATGCCGGGCATCCAGGGCTTTCCTTTGCCAGTGCCACGGTCCCCTCAGCCCCGAAGCAGCCGCTGTCCC
The DNA here is from genome assembly GCA_907165065.1 of Caprimulgus europaeus. Next base: position 81,942,084 of record OU015528.1, read on the forward strand.
CAGGTGTCCCCTCGCTCAGCCCCATGGCAGCAGGACCGGGGCAGGATGTGGCCCCACTGACCCACCCGGGTCTCTGTCCCCACAGGACCCCCAGGACCCTGGCCAGGCCCAGGCCACGCTCCGCAACTACGGGGTGAGAGTGGCGGTGGGGGGGGGCGGGCAGCTGCCCTGGGGGGGGACCCCGAGGCAAGGGGGGGGTCCCCTGCACCAGGCAGGGTCCTGGGGGGTCCTGGGGGGCCCTGAAGCACTAGACAGGGTGCTGGGGGGGTGCTGGGGTGTTCCTGGGCCACAAGGTGGGGTTCTGGGGGGTCCTGCTGCACATGATGGGGTGCCAGGGGATCTTGTGGCACCAGGCAGGGTGCTGGGGGGGCCCTGCAGCACGTGATGGGGTGCTGGGGGGGGGGTTCTTGTTCCACCAGGTGGGGTCCTGGGGGGGTCCTGCTATGCCTGGAGGGGTGCTCAGGGGGGTGCTGGGGGGGTCCTGCAGCATGTGGTGGGGTGCTGGGGGGGGTCCTACTACACCTGGAGGGGTGCTGGGGGGAGTCCTGGGGGGGTCCTGCTGCATAAGATGGGGCGCTGGGGGGGGGTCCTGCAGCACGAGGCCATGCCAGGGGGTCCAGCTCTGCACCACTCACCATGCTGGGGGGGGTCTCATCCTGCTGCTGGGAGACCCTGGGAAGGGGGGGGTGGTTTTGCTGTGCCAGGCTGGGAGGGACACTGAGGGGGGGGGGGGAAGGTGTCCCCCTACAAGCCCCCCCTCCCCCCAGAACCCCCCCAGACCCCCACCCTGCTCTGCAGGAGGGGAAGCTGCTGGATCGTGTCTACAGCACCTACCTGCAGATGCACACCCACCAGACGGTCGACTTCGTCCGCAGGAAGGTGTGAGACCCCCCCCAGGGGCTGTCTGTCCCCTCCAGGGGCTGCCTGTCCCCCCCAGGGGCTGGCTGTCCCCTCCAGAATCACCCTGTACCCCCAGGACCCACCCACAACCCCCCCACCCTGTTTGGGGGCCACCCACCATGAGGCCACACAGTGTCCCCCATTCCAGGGAGGGTCCCAGGGAGGGGTTTGGGGTGACAGCGTGAGTGGGGGTCACTGTCCCCAAGTGCCATCGTGTCCCCAGAGTGCCCAGTACGGGGGCTGCTCCCAGCGCAAGATGGGGGCCATGGAGGCCCTGGAGTTACTGGACCAACTGGTGGACGAGTCGGACCCCGACGTGGATTTTCCCAACTCCTTCCACGCTTATCAGACAGCCGAGGGGATCCGCCGCGCCCACCCCGACAAAGGTGGGGCTGGGGGGGTCCCCACGGCCACGCGGGGGGGCTGGGGGGGGTCACATCCCATGGGGGTGACAGCCCCCCTGTGTCCCCAGACTGGTTCCAGCTCGTGGGGTTGCTGCACGACCTGGGGAAGGTGCTGGTGCTGTTTGGGGAGCCCCAGGTAAGGGAGATGGGGGGCAGGGGGATATGGAGGTGTCACTGGGGATGGGACCCTCGGTGGGGACCCCCCCCAGGGCTGGCAGGACCCCCCTGTGCCCCTCTGTCCGCAGTGGGCCGTGGTGGGGGACACCTTCCCGGTGGGCTGCAAGGTGCAGAGCTCGGTGGTTTTTGGGGACACGACCTTCCACGACAACCCCGACACCAGAGACCCCCGGTACAGGTGAGGCCGGACCCCCCGGGGGGTGGCAGGGGGGTGGCAGGGGGGTGTCACACCCCACGGCCCGTGTCACAGCCGGGGAAGGGGCTGGGGATGTGGGGAGGGGTCCATCCCGAGCCCCCCGCTCCGCTCTGTCCCCAGCACCGAGTATGGGATGTACCAGCCCGGCTGTGGCCTGGAGAACGTCCTCATGTCCTGGGGACACGACGGTAAGGACAGGGGGTGGCCTGGGGGAGGGGGTCCCCTCCCTGGGACAGGACCCACTGTCCCCAAATAGGGCACCTAGTGGGGCTGCACCCACCCCCCAGCCCCACATCAGTGGGGGACCGGAGCCTGGAGCCCTTGGTGGGGGGCTGCAGGTGGTGGGCAGCAGCTTTTGGGGTGCTTGTCCTTTGTGGGGGTCCAGCCCCAGCCATTGTCCCTGTCCCCACACCCCTGTCCCCACATGTCCCCTCTCCCCCCAGAGTACATGTACAGGGTGATGAAGTTCAACCGCTTCGCTCTGCCCAAAGAGGTAAGGGCTGCGGGGGGGATGGTCTGGGGGGCTGAGACCCCCAAGTGTGGGGAGGATGGGCACCCCAGGCTGGGGTGGCAATGTCCCTGTCCCCATCCCTGTCCCCTCCCCAGGCTTTCTACATGGTTCGCTTCCACTCCTTCTACCCCTGGCACGCGCACGGGGACTACGGGCACCTCTGCTCCGAGGAGGATCTGCGCATGCTGCCCTGGGTCAGGGAGCTCAAGTGCGTGGTCAGGGGGTCCGGGGGGGTCCCAGGGGTGTCCCTGGGAGGGGGGGGTCAGCACCCCCCAGCCCTGACCAGCCCTTGCTCCCCACAGCAAGTTTGATCTCTACACCAAGCAGGAGGAGCTGCCGGACGTGCAGCAGCTCCGGGGTTACTACCAGTCCCTGATCGACAAGTACTGCCCAGGGCAGCTCTGCTGGTGAGGGGGGACCCCCACCCGGACCCCCCCCCACCCCACTGTGACCCCCCCACCCCACCCTGCTACACCCCACACTCCACCCCAGCCCCACAGCACAGCCCCTCATCGTGGGGAGCACCGGGACCACCCAATAAAGCTGCTTGTCACACTGTGCTGGTGGCAGCCCCCAGCCCCACTGGGGAGGGGGGACACTGCGGGGGGGGTGTGGGGACACAGGGGCAAGGGCTGGGGGCCCCAGGGCCCATCCAGCCCCACAGAGCGTCAGGACTGGAATGTCAAAGGATTTATTTAGAAAATTATAGCAAACCTTTGCGCTCAGGGATGGAAGCGCGGCCCAGCCCCCATCCCCCGGGCTGGGGGCTCTGGGGGGGGGGGGCAGCACCCCAAAACCACCCTTAACCCCGCTCTGGGGAGACTGGGCAGGCTCACTGGGAGAGCTGGTGCTGCCTCGTCGTGGCTGCTCAAATCCACTCCCATTGGTGCTGGGCATTGTGCCATCGGTGCTGAGCCCCCCACCATGGCCCAGAGACCCCCACCGTGGCACTGAGCCCAACACCATGGCACTGAGACCGCCACCATGGCCCAGAGACCCCCACTGTGGCACTGAGCCCCCCACCACGGCCCAGAGACCCCCACCGTGGCACTGAGACCCCCACTGTGGCACTGAGCCCAACACCATGGCCCAGAGCCCCCCCACTGTGGCACTGAGCACTCCCACCGTGGCCCAGAGCTCCCCACCACAGCCCAGAGCCCCCCACTGTGGCCCAGAGCCCCCCAGCACAGCACTGAGCAGGGGGTGGTGGGCACAGGGGTGAGGGGCTGTGCGGTGCAGCCGCCGGCGAGCGATGCCCACGCCGTGTGCCAAGGCACTGGGGTGGGGGGCAACCTGCTGCTGGGACCCCCACCCTGGGCTGGGCAGGGGTCCACGGGCGGTGGCATCAGTCTGTGGATGGGGGACGGTGCCGGAACCGGTGGCCCTGGGGCTACTTCCTCTTCCTGGAGCCGCGGACGCCGTCGCTGTGGCCATCGGCCGCCCCCCGGCCCCGGCCCTCGCCCTTCTCCTCGGGCTCCCTCCGCCGCAGCCCGTTCCTCTCCCCGCCCCCTCGCTCCGCCGGATCCCCCCGCCTGGCGCCTTTGTGGCGGGTGGGGGGCGCAGAGCCCCGGGGCCGGCGGCCCAGGGCTCGCAGGAGGCAGATGGTGGCCACCAGGAGGTACAGGGACCAGAGGATGACGGGGCCGGAGAAGGGACGGCTGAGCTGGCGGAGGGACAGCAGCAGCCGGGGCAGGACGGCGTCCGCCGAGCGCTTCAGCGGCACCTTGTCCTGTGGGGAGAGGGGAGGGGGCTCAGGGCTGACCCACGGCAGCTTTGGGGGGTCCAGGCTGCCCCCCCAGCACAAGGTCCTACCTTCATCCCGTGCTGGCTGAGCAGATCCTCCAGCGTGGGGTCACCCAGGGAGACGCTGGGGAAGAATTCCTGCACGTGCTGCCGCCGCCACCAGGGCGCCAGACCCTCGCTGGGGGACAGGGATGGGAGAGCTCAGCACCCACCCCCCCGTGCCACCACCCCAAGTGTGAGGAGGTAATGAGCTAATTAACCAAACGAGAAGCAGCCCCCAGGTTCAGCCCTGCTCCTGGCTGATGCGGGGTCACGCCAGCTCCGGGGAGCGGAAGGCAGTGGCAGAGGGGCTGCTGGCGGTGGCAGAGGGGGTGCTGGCAGTGGCAGAGGGGGTGCTGGTGTTGGTAGAGGGGGTGGTGGAGCAGCAGAGGGGGTGCCAGCATTGGCAGAAGGGGCGGTGGAGTGGCAGAGGGGGTGCCGGCGGGGGCAGAGGGGGTGCTGGAGTGGCAGAGGGGGTGCTGGAGTGGCAGAGGGGGTGCTGGAGCGGCAGAGGGGGTGCTGGCAGTGGCAGAGGGGGTGCTGGCGGGTGCAGAGGGGGTGCCGGCGGGGGCAGAGGGGGTCCCAGCATTGGCAGAGGGGCTGCTGGCGGGGGCAGAGGGGGTGCCAGCAGTGGCAGAGGGGGTGCTGGAATGGCAGAGGGGGTGCCGGCAGTGGCAGAGGGGGTGCCGGCAGTGGCAGAGGGGGTGCTGGAGTGGCAGAGGGGGTGCCGGCGGGGGCAGAGGGGGTGCCGGCGGGGGCAGAGGGGGTGCTGGCGGGGGCAGAGGGGGTCCCAGCATTGGCACAAGTGCCCGGTGCCGCTCACCTGCTGTCGGTGCTGCCGGTGAACCAGTACCTGTAGAGCTGGGCACGGAGGTAGGCGGGGGGCTGGGCGCTGAAGGGGTACCGGGACTCATCCACCTGCACCAGCCGGATCACTGCCGGAGACGGGGAGTGACCCCACTCACCGTGGGGACACCCCAAACCCCGGGGGGGCTGGAACCCAACAGCCCCAAAGCCACAGGGAAGGGTGTGGGGCACAGACCCACTGCAGGGGGGCCGCGGACACCCCCATGCCAGGCAGGATGCAGCCCTCCCTGGGGGGCTCAGCCCAGGTAACCCCCGCTCTGTCCCCATCCCAGCTGGGTGTGGGGGTCTCAGGCTGCCTCTGCCACAGCACCAGCCCCAGGGAGCCTGTGGCATGAACCCCCCGCAGCCCCCAGCCCTCCCCACAGCCCCCAGCCCTCCCCGCAGCCCCCAGCCCGCCCCGCAGCCCCCGGCCCCACTCACCATCCCTCTTGCCCTGCAGCAGGCGATGGATGAAGCTGGTGAACCAAGGGCTGCTGCTGTGGTGGCCCAAAGCCAGGAACCACATCTGCCAGTCCAGGCGGGGCTGGTGCGGGGCCACCACGGCCGGGACCCCGCTGACGTTCCCGGGCTTGTACATGAACTCGATCTCCTGGGGAATGGGAGCAGGGTGGGCTGGGGGGGATCAGCACAAGGGACAGGGCTGGGTGTCCCCAAACCCAGTGCCCCAGGGGCAGAGCTCACACAGACTCCCCTCCCGTCACCCCCAGGGATGACCGGCTCCTTCTGCAGGGACAAAGCCCCCAGGGAATGGCCATGTACCCCTGAGAGGACAATGCCAGCAGGACAGGGACACGTGGCTCTGCTGGAGTCTGTCCCTCAGCACCTGACACCAACCACAGTCCAGCCCTTGTCCCCACAGCCCCTTCGGTGCCAAACGCGATGGTTGAACTTGATTCAACCAGGCCAAGTGCCGGGTCCTGCCCTTGGATCACAACAACCCCCGACAGCTCCAGGCTTGGGGAGGAGTGGGGGGAGAGCTGCTGGGCACAGAGGGACCTGGGGGTGTTGGGCAACAGCAGCTGAACAGGAGTGAGCAGAGTGGCCAGGTGGGCAAGAAGGCCAAGGGCATCGTGGCCTGGATCAGCACCAGTGTGGCCAGTAGGAGCAGGGCAGTGCTGGTCCCCCTGCACTGGGCACTGGTGAGGCCACAGCTGGAGTGCTGGGTTCAGTGTTGGGCCCCTGAGTCCAAGAAGGCCCTGGAGGTGCTGGAGCGTGTCCAGAGAAGGGAATGGAGCTGGGGAAGGGTCTGGAGCACAAGTGTGCTGAGTTCCCAGCTGAGGGAACTGGGGGTGCTGAGCCTGGAGAAAAGGAGGCTGAGGGGAGACCTTGTGGCTCTGTCCAAGTCCCTTGGAGGAGGGTGCAGAGAGGTGGGGGTGGGTCTGTTCAACCAAGGAGCAAGGGACAGGACAAGAGGAAATGGGCTCCAGTTGTGGCCAGGGCAGCTGAGATTGGGTGTGAGGAAGAATTTCTTTGCTGAAAGGGTTCTGAGGCATTGGAAGGGGTTGCCCAGGGCAGTGGTGGAGTCCCCATCCCTGGAGGGATTGAAGAGTCGTGTAGACACAGTGCTGAGGGACATGGGTCAGTCATAGGGGACGGGGCAGTGTTGGGTTCATGGTGGGACTCCATGAGCTCAAAGGGATTTTCCAAGCAAACCAACTCTCTGCCCCTACAGGAGGTGACTCACAGTCCAGCTCTGTTTGTCGTAGCTGCCCTCCAGCACCACCTCGGGCCGCCCCCCGACTCCCGTCATCCTGCGGAAGAGGCCGTAGGAATTCACCACCTGGAAGCGCTCCACAGCACTGAACATCTGGTGGATGCCAGGCCAGAGCTTGCCAGTGGACTCGTAGTCAATGTAGGTGAAAGGCACCTGGGGACAGCAGAGAGCAGCTCTGTCACCGCAGCTCGGGGGTCTCCTGCTCCCCGGACCCCCAGACCAGCGCACACCCCGCTGCCCCCTGCCCGCCGCTCACCAGGCTGATGGCGAACATCCCCAGGGTGGCTGTGGTGAAGACAGCCCACTGCAGGGTGGCCCAGAGCTTCCAGAAGCAGCCACGGACACAGGCAGACCTGGGAGGGGGGAAGAACTGGATCAGAGCTGCAGCACCCCGGGCTGAGGCTCCAGCTGGGGGGTTCAGAACCACCCACGCTGCACCCAATGGACCCCTCCTAATGAACCCAGCACCCCTGAGCACCCCACGCCAGCTCCCCCAGTGCCTGCAAGCACTGAGTGTCCCTCCACACACAGATCACAGAACCCCAGACTGGGTTGGGTGGGAAAGGACCTGAAAGCTCCTCCAGTCCCAACCCCCCTGCCAGCAGCAGGGACACCTTCCACTGGACCAGGTTGCTCAAAGCCTCAGCCAACCTGGCCCAGAACACTTCCAGGGAGGAGCAGCCACAGCTTCTCTGGCCAACCTGGGCCAGGGTCTCACCACCCTCACACCAAACAATTTCTTCCTCACATCTCAGCTCCATCTCCCCTCTGCCACTTTCAAGCCATCACCCCTTGTTCTGTCACTCCCTGCCCTTGGCCAAAGTCCCTCCCCAGCCTTCCTGGAGCCCCTTCAGGTACTGGGAGGCCACTGGAAGGTCTCTCTGGAGCCTTGGGGAGGGCACTGGGTGCCCCATCCCCGCTCAGCTCTCAGAGCAGAGCTGTGAGTGCTGGGGGGACCCCAACGTGCCCATTACCCACCTGTACATGGCAGAGAGTATCTCCCAGGAGAGCGAGAGGAAGGCCAGTCCCACCAGTGGCAGGGTCACCGCCCGCAGCCACATCGTGAACTCGTGGTAGGTGAAGGCTGGGGCAAAGGGAGAGGCAGGGGTCAGAGAAGAGCTTCTTCTGCCCCAGGTGTTATGGGGGGTGTGGGGGGCCGGGGGACTGGCAGCCCCCACTGGCCTGGCCATGACGTACCCACTTTGGAATCCAGCAGCTTCTTCTCCCAGTTGACCTCCAGGCCGAAGCACTGGACGCTCCAGTAGAGCAGGAGGCTGTAGGTGCTGAGCTCCAGCAGCGTGGAGAGCAGGGAGCGCAGGCTGGGGGGCCAGGCTGGGGCAGAGCAGGGCAGCTCAACTCCAGGGGCTCTGTGAGTCCAACCCACCCCAGCACACAGGGGTGCCAACCGTGTCCCCCCTCCCCAAGAGCCCAGGCAGGGAGAGGCGAGTGGGTGCTGCTGGGCACGTGCCCAGAGGCCATTTCAAGGGGTCCTGGCTCGAGCACCCCACAGGCAGGGCACAGGCACTGAGCTGGAGGGCAGCTGTGGGCAGCCAGAATGCTGCCAGTCACTGCTGGACTGGGACAGTGACAGTGGCCTGTCCCCTGCCCACCCTGTGCATGGCAGAGAAGGGACCCCACCCCTCCAACAGGGCACCCAGGGGCTCACCGCTGGTGTGTCTCCTCTTGCCACGTCCCTGCCAGCGTCCCACGTGCTCCTCATCCAGCAGGGAGAAGGCCAGGACGATGGTCAGCATGTTGAAGAAGTTGTAGTTACCCGTGAGGATGATGAGGATCTGCAGCAGGACCTGGGGAGGAGCGAAGGCAGGGCTGGGGTGTCACAGTGCTGGGGGGCAGAGGATGTCAGGCACCCCAGCACGGCTACCCCAGCGCTCTGGAGAGTGGCCTGCAAGGGCTTGCAGAGCGGACTGAGGCAGTCCCCTGCCCCTGGCACCCCTGGGAAGCCCCCTGGCACCCCTGGGAAGCCCCCAGCAGGCGGTGGGGCAGGAGCAGGGGGTCCAGCTCTGCCCACCCACCTGGCTGTAGAAGGCAAAGAGGCGGAGGCGGCGGAGGGGCGCGAAGAAGAGAGGCGGGACAGCGATCTCGATGACGTAGGTGGCCACCACGCTGAGCTTCTGGAGCCAGACGGGCAACTGGTGCGCGAACCAGGCGGCCGGCGTGGGGATGCACTGGGTCTCGTAGTGGTAGGTGAGAGCTGGGGGGAGCAGGGGGTGTCAGGGGGGCAGAGGGGGGTGCTGGGAGCAGCTGCCCAGAGGGGAAATGTCAGAGAATCACAGAACCCCAGACTGGGTTGGGTTGGGAGGGACCTGAAAGTTCCTCCAGTGCCAACCCCCCTGCCAGCAGCAGGGACACCTTCCACTAGACCAGGTTGCTCAAAGCCTCATCCAACCTGGCCCAGAACACTTCCAGGGAGGAGCAGCCACAGCTTCTCTGGCCAACCTGGGCCAGGGTCTCACCACCCTCACACCAAACAATTTCTTCCTCACATCTCAGCTCCATCTCCCCTCTCAGTTTAAAACCATTTCCACAGCTCTGCTCCTAACTCCCCGCAGAGTTCACAGATCACTGCATGGTCTCTGTGCACTCAAAACCAGAGGATATTCAATATATCCAGGTCCTGCTGGACCACCCTGACCATCCTGGTGTGAGCTGGGCCAGAGCTGGTTCTGTCCAGCAGCTGGAACAGCGCTGGGGGTTGGGCTCAGCTGGGATTTGCTGTGGGAAGATCGTTGATCAGTTCCTGATGTTTTCAGTTGTCGCTGGAAGTCAAAGGACTTTGTGTTTTGCTGCTCTGCAAGAGCTCAGGGGTGAGGAATATTGCCATGGATCAGCTCCATGGGCACTGGGCTCTGCCAAGGGGCTGTTCCAGCTCCTGTCCCCCATGGGCAGGAGATCCATGAGGGGCTCTTCCTCTCTGGCTCTCTCTGGCTCTGGCTCGGGCTCTGGCTCTCCCGGGATTGCGGTTTCGGGTCGGGATTGTCGCTGCTCCGGGATCGTTCTCTGGGAACGGGCTGGGCTGGGTGGGCGGGTGCTGAGCAATGGCACTGGGGGTCACTCATTGGCATAGTTTATTAGTAAATATAATAATTACTATCTTAATATCAGTATTCTTTTAAGTGTTATTTGATTTCCATGATGAAATGGTTCTTCTCTCCCCCTGTGAGTCTCCTTCCCCTGGCCCCCCAGTCTCTCCCCTATCCCCTGGTTAACAGCAAAGCCAGGCTCTGCCTTGGTTTCCAGGACGCTGCCGAGTGTTAATCACCTTCTCTTTTGCTCCTTTTGGAAACAAAGCTTTTTTTTTCCCCTTCCCTTTTCTTGAACTAATATTGGCATTTCTGACGACTCTTCCTCCTCCACAAGCTCCGCTGCTTCCCAAGGCTTCGCCTCCGGAATCAGCACAACTGGAGCTGGTTTTTGTGCTGCCGTCAGCACTGCTGGTTCCTGAGAATTCCTACAGACCTAGAAGCCATCAAGAGATTTGAACTCCAAAATTCACAGGAAAGTCACTAAATTGATTTGTTTCTGGTTTCTAAACTGCTGCTTAAATAAATCAGCTGTTTGTCCTGGTTGTGGTGGCTTCACCTGGCTGAAAGAAACCCAGCTCCATCCCAGCTAAAAACCAGGACACTGATACAGGTATGAAAATTGGTGTTCTCATTTTTTGTCAATAAAAATGTTCCCTCTGTTCTTCATTCATGTTTTATAAAGGCATAAAGCTGAGAAAGCAGAGTTCACACAGCGACAGCTTTGCTGTGCTTAGAGATCTCCCACAGGTAGTGGTGAAAAACTCTCTTTTTTGGCTGATATTTTGCCTCTTGATGAAAAGATTGGAAACACCTCCACCCCCCCCAGGTGCCACCCAGAATGTCCCCGAAGGTGGTGACACCGTGGTCCCCCTCACCAGTCAGCCCCCACCAGGTGGGACAGCGGCTGCTCAGCTTCACCACGCCGGAGGCGAACATCAGCCGGAAGAGGAGCCACCGCACCAGCCAGAAGGTGACGGCGTCGTGGGGACGCCAGCTCGCCGGCCGCCACGTCAGCAGGCGCAGAGGGGCCACCAGCACCGCCAGGAACCCGGCTTCCAGCAGGAGACTGTCCCTGTGGGGAGTGTCACTGTCACCCACTGCCACCCCGGGGGACACGGACCCCCTGGGGCAGCTGGATCCCACCCTGGCGGTGCTGGCACCGGGAGCTCGGGGTGCTGAGGGGGGTGGCTGGTTGTCACCGTGTCCTGAAAGCGTTGAGTTGGGTCAATGCTGCCCGCAGGGGACACAGCCCCCCGTGACAAACCTCCCCCCGTGGGGCTGGGGTGTGGTCGTGGTGGGGGCAGGATGGTTCCCCCAGCACCAGTCCCCCCGGGGTGCTGGCAGGGTGGTGGTGGTGGCACAACTTACCACTGGAAGTAGAGGAAGACCTGTCCCACCTGGGGAGAGAGGAGCACAGGGGTGAGCAGATTTGGTCCCCTGGGACCCTTCCCCACACCCACCCCATGGAGAGGGGGACGAGGGGCGGCCACAGATCCCACCCAGCTCCCCCTGGCAGCTCCTGTCCCACTCCAGGGCTGGCAGCTCCTGTCCCACTCCAGGGCTGGCATGTCCCCAGCCTGAGCAGCCCTGGCAGAGCAGGGGCTGGGGGAGGGAGGCGGCGCTGGGAAGCCTCGGGATGTTCTCTCCAGCATCCCCTTAAAAGGGAGTGAGGAGAGGAAGGCTCAGGAGGAGGAAGAGCCCAGTGGAGTCTTGGGAGATGGAGTCATCACCCAGTGTAGCTTCTTCCCCCTGCTGAGGCAGCGAGTGACCCCAGAGCCCCAGCTCCCCACCGGCCTCTGCTCTGGCCCCACACAGAACCCCAGAACTGCCTGGGTTGGAAAAGTCCTTTATGATCATCAAGTCCAACCATGAACCCAGCACTGCCCAGTCCCCTATGACTGACCCATGTCCCTCAGCACTGTGTCTACACGACTCTGCAATCCCTCCAGGGATGGAGACTCCACCACTGCCCTGGGCAGCCCCTTCCAATGCCTCAGAACCCTTTCAGCAAAGAAATTCTTCCTCACATCCCATCTCAACTGCCCTGGCCACAACTGGAGCCCATTTCCTCTTGTCCTGTCCCTTGGTCCCTGGTTGAACAGACCCAGCCCCACCTCTCTGCACCCTCCTCCAAGGGACTTGGACAGAGCCAGAAGGTCTCCCCTCAGCCTCCTTTTCTCCAGGCTCAGCACCCCCAGTTCCCTCAGCCTGAACTCAGCACACTTGTGCTCCAGACCCTTCCCCAGCTCCGCTGCCCTTCTCTGGACACGCTCCAGCACCTCCAGGTCCTTCTTGGACTCAGGGGCCCAACACTGAACCCAGCACTCCAGCTGCGGCCTCACCAGTGCCCAGTGCAGGGGGACCAGCACTGCCCTGCTCCTACTGGCCACACTGGTGCTGATCCAGGCCACGATGCCCTTGGCCTTCTTGCCCACCTGGCCACTCTGCTCACTCCTGTTCAGCTGCTGTTGCCCAACACCCCCAGGTCCCTCTGTGCCCAGCAGCTCTCCCCCCACTCCTCCCCAAGCCTGGAGCTGTCGGGGGTTGTTGTGACCCAAGGGCAGGACCCAGCCCTTGGCCTGGTTGAACCTCAGACAATTGACCTCGGCCCATGGATCCAGCCTGGCCAGGTCCCTCTGCAGAGCCTCCCCACCCTCCAGCAGATCAACACTCCCACCCAGCTGGGTGTCCTCTGCAAACTGGCTGATGGTGCCCTCCATCCCCTCGCCCAGATCACTGGTGAGGATGTTAAACAGGACTGGTCCCAGTACTGAGCCCTGGGGACACCACTGGTGACCGCCCACCAACTGGGTTTCACTCCATCCCCACCGCTCTTTGGGCACAACCAGCAGGGGAAGATCTGCTCCCACAGCCGGCACCTCACCCTTCCAGCCTCCCAACACCGCTCCCTGCAGCCACCGGAGCTGGACACGGCCTGAGCCCGGGCACGAGGCCCCGGTGAGGGCTGCCAGCAGCTCCCTGGGGCAGCAGCCGCCCGGCCCGGGAGGGATCTCCAAGCACAGATGGTTTTTTCCTGTTTATTTCCCCTGGTTTCAGGGGGAAGCCAAAGCCTCCTCCCTCCACCGCCCGTGAGCAGCCTCTGACTCACCCCAGCTCCTCCACAGGCAGCCCCAGGCCCCAGCAACCAGCACAACCACGGCTCAGAGGGTGGATTGGTGGCCAGAGGGCACAGAGCTCTCCTGGGACGTGGCCACAGGGCCTGGCACCCGGGACAAGGGCTCAGCGAGGCCGTGGGTGAGCAGGGGATGGAGCAGCCCCCACAGCAGGGTGGGAATTGGCTTCACAGGTGAAGCCGGGAGGGGTTTATCCCAGGGAAAGCACCGAGAACTGGAGCAGGGACAGGGCAGGATGTCCCCACACGAGCCAGGGAGCCACCAGCACCTTCCTCTGCTCCGTGAGGAGGGGAGCTGAGCGAGCCAGGAGCTCATAGGACAATGTAAACACCAGGATATCAGAGTCACAGACTGGTTTGGGTTGGAAGGGACCTTAAAGCTCCTCCAGTCCCAACCCCCTGCCAGCAGCAGGGACACCTTCCACTAGACCAGGTTGCTCAAAGCCTCAGCCAACCTGGCCCAGAACACTTCCAGGGAGGAGCAGCCACAGCTTCTCTGCCCAACCTGGGCCAGGGTCTCACCACCCTCACACCAAACAATTTCTTCCTCACATCTCAGCTCCATCTCCCCTCTGACACTTTCAAGCCATCACCCCTTGTTCTGTCACTCCCTGCCCTTGGCCAAAGTCCCTCCCCAGCCTTCCTGGAGCCCCTTCAGGCACTGGGAGGCCACTGGAAGGTCTCCCCGGAGCCTTCTCTTCTCCAGGCTGAACAGCCCCAACTCTCTCAGCCTGTCCTCACAGCAGAGCTGCTCCAGCCCTGGCATCATCCTGGTGGCCTCCTCTGGGCTGGCTCCAGTAGCTCCATGTCCTTGTGCTGTTGGTGGCCCCAGCACTGGAGGCAGCACTGCAGGGGGGGTCTCAGGAGAGCGGAGCAGAGGGGCAGAATCCCCTCCCTGGCCCTGCTGCCCACGCTGCTCTGGGTGCAGCCCAGGACACGGTTATTGGCTCTGTGCTGCCAGCGCTCGGTGCCGCCTCATGTGGAGCTTCTGGTCCCCCAGCACCCCAAGTCCTTCTCCCCAGGGCTGCTCTCCAGCATTCTGCACCCAGCCTGGATTTGTGCTCGGGGTTGCCCATATCCCAACACCCTCCTAGATCCCAGCTCCGACCCCTCCAGGTCACCTACAAACCCCGCTGTGACACCTCATACCTGGTAGAGCGAGAGGTAGAGCCCCCAGAGCAGCGCGAAGACCAAACTGTCCCGCAGCCTCTCGAAGACCAAGGCGCCGAAGGACCCCACCACGCCGAGGAGACACAGCAGCTCCATCCCCAACTCCGTGTCCAAACCCAGCTGGGGACCCAACCACAACAAGGTGGGAAAATCCCGGAGCTGTTCCCAAAGCCCCTTCCCGCTGAGGCGCAGGACCCTGCGAGCCGGGAGGATTCCATCTCTGCCGTAGAGACCTGGAAACGGGATCAAACTCCTTAAATCTGGGACAGAGGATTTGGGAACCCCCCTGCCGGTGTGGGGGGCTGGGGAGGGGGCTCCAGTTAGATCCCTCTGTGTGTTGCTTTCCCAGTTTCCTTGTAAAATTGGGAACGGAGGAGGAATGGGAAGAGTCCACGTGGAACCCAGCAGATGCCAGAACCATGTGGAAGGGAGATGAATGTCTGGTGTGGGCAGGGGGGATCGGAGTGGGAAAGGGGGGGAACTGGAGTGGGAAAGGGGGGGAACTGGAGTGGGAAAGGGGGGGAACTGGAGTGGGAAAGGGGGGGAACTGGAGTGGGAAAGGGGGGGAAATGGAGAGGGAAAGGGGGGGAATCGGAGCGGGAAAGGGGGGGAATCGGAGCGGGAAAGGGGGGGAAACCGGAGCGGGAAAAGGGGGGAAACCGGAGCGGGAAAAGGGGGGAAACCGGAGCGGGAAAAGGGGGGAAACCGGAGCGGGAAAAGGGGGAATCGGAGCAGGCAGACGCCCGTTGCCGTGTTCCGAAGGGGGGTGTAAGGGTCTGAAGCAGCCCCCAGACCCCCGGGGAGGGTCGGAGGGAGGGAGAGGCCCGTGCCCCGGTGCCCTCGGCAGCTCCCGGTGCTCCCGGCAGGCCACAGCTCAGCCCGTCACCGGGCCACGGGGAGATGGAGAGCAGCTACCGGGTGAGCCCAGCTCGGCAGCGGGACACGGAACGCCCGGGGCAGCCGCAGGGACAGCGGGCAGGGTCAGCCCCGCACCCCGGGGGCTCCGCAGCCCCTTGTCCCGCACGTAACGGGGGGAGAACCGGGCCCGGAGCGCGGGTGGCGGCTCCATAGCGGTCCCCTCCACGCTCCCCCGCTCCCCAGGACTGGCGCCATCCCGGTGCCGGGACGAGCATCCCGAGTGTCGGTGCCACCGGCGGGGCCCTGTCCCGGTGGGGCCCGTCCCTCCCGGTCCCCGCGCCCCGCCGTACCGGGGATCTGGACGTAGAGCGAGGCGAAGGCGGCCAGGTAAGCAGCGGCCAGTCCGGCCAGGAAAAGCTCCCGGGGCCGCCGCGGCGGGTCCCCCATGGCCGCCACCGGCACCGGACCGTCCACTCCCGCGCGCGACGGCGGCGGCACGAAGAGGTACGTCAGCGCGTACAGACGTCAGAGCGTACCGGGCCGTGCGTCACGGCGGGCGGGAAACACAAAATGGCGGCGGAAAGCGGAACCTGAGGCGGGAGCGGGGACCGGGAATGGGATTCGGAACCGGTGAGCGGAATCGGGGACCGGGACCCGTGAGTGTGAGCGGAGTCTGAGGCGGGATCAGTGAGTGGGGACCGGGAATAGGACTTGGAAACGGAACCGGAGAGCAGATTCGGGGCCGGGGACCGATGACCGATGAGAGTGAACGGGGTCCGGGGGTCCGGGTCCCGTAAGAGGGAATGGGGACCGGGACCGGTGAGGCTGAGCAGGGCCTGGGGACCCGGACTCCGTAGGCGGGGAATAGGATCGGGACCGGGGATGGGGACCGGTGAGCGGGGACCGGGAATGGGACTCGGAAACGGGCCCGGTGAGCGGGATCGGGACCGGGGTCGGGGACTGGGGACCGATGAGGGTGAACAGGGTCTAGGGACCCGAGTCCGGTAAGAGGGAACGGGGACCGGGACCGGTGAACCGGGGACTGAGCATGAGCCTGAGGCGGGACCGGTGAGCGTGAGCTGGTGCCAGGGAGCGGGAATCGGGACCGGAGAAGGTGAACGGGACCTGGGGGCCCGGTGAGCCCCGGGAACAGGGATCGGGACCGGTGAGGGTGGGCGAGGCCCGGGGAACCGGGGAGGGTGAGCAGGGCCTGGGGACCCGGACTCGGTGAGCGGGGACCAGGATCGGGACCGGGGACGGGGACAGGTGAGCGGGAGCTGGTGCCGGTGAGCGGGGGTAGGGACCAGGGAACCGAAGAAGGTGAACGGGACCTGGGGGCCCGGTGAGCCCCGGAGACCAGGACCGGTGGGATGGGGCCGGGGCCTGAGGCAGGGCCTGGGGGATGCGGGAACTCACCCCGCCGTGAGCAGGGCCGGGCTTCCCCCTCCCGCTCCCCCGGGGCCGGTGCGGGACCAGCGCGTGCCTTTGCTGCCGGTGTCTGCGGGGAGCGGCTCGGCCGTCCCGGGGCTGCCGGGTCCGGCTCTGATCTCCGGGCGCCTGCTCGGGCGAATGGCGATGTTAGTGCCCCGGTTCCGGGGGGCTGGTCCGGTGGGACCCCCTCGCTCCCTGCAAGGAGGGTGCAGAGAGGTGGGGGTGGGTCTGTCCAACCAGGGACCAAGGGCCAGGACAAGAGGAAATGGGCTCCAGTTGTGGCCAGGGCAGTTGAGATGGGATGTGAGGAAGAATTTCTTTGCTGAAAGGGTTCTGAGGCATTGGCAGGGGTTGCCCAGGGCAGTGGTGGAGTCCCCATCCCTGGAGGGATTGAAGAGTCGTGTAGACACAGTGCTGAGGGACATGGGTCAGTCACAGGGGACTGGTCACTGTTGGGTTCATGGTTGGACTCGATGAGCTCAAAGGGCTTTTCCAACCAAAACAATTTTACAATTCTCACTCATAACCCACCCTGAGCATTTCTGAACTCTTTTTCTTCCATGCTCCTTCCACTGTCACCGTTTCTCCTGCCAAGACAACGGCACTTAAGACTGTCCCCACCCTTTATAAGTGCTGCAGCCCACAGGCTGTAATGACACACAGCTGGGTGACACCACAGGAATTAGCTGCCACCACAACCTGACGAGCCTAAACACAGAACTCCCATCCCTGGAGGGATTAAAAAGCTGGGTAGATGTGGTGCTGAGGGACATGGGTTAGTCAAGGACTTGGCAGTGTTGGGTTAATGGTTGGACTTGATTTTGAAGGGCTTTTCCAACCTAAATCCCAGAGTGGTGGGGTTGGAAGGGACCTCTGGAGATCACCCAGTCCAACCCCCCTGCCAGAGCAGGGCCATCTCCAGCAGGTTGCACACGATGGTGTCCAGGTGGGTTTGGGATCTCTCCAGAGAAGGAGACTCCACAGCCTCTCTGGGCAGCCTGGCCCAGGGCTCTGGCACCCTCACAGCAAACAAGTTTCTCCTCATGTTTCACTGGAACCTCCTGTGCTCCAGCTTGTGCCCATTGCCCCTTGTCCTGTTCCTGGCCACCTCTGAGAAGAGTCTGGCCCCATCCTCTTGACACCCACCCTTTAGATGAGGTCCCCTCTCAGGCTGCTCTCCTCCAGGCTGAGCAGTCCCAGCTCTGTTCCTCAGCACAGATGTCAATAAATGGTTCTATATTTACTGAAAACTTGTGTTTCTGTTGAAATCCAGTTGCCTGCAGGTTTCCACACTAGCCCACTATCCCAAGACATCAGCTGCTCCTCGCTCGAGGTGACCTGCCACCCTCGGATGTCACCTGTGGGACCGTCCGTGGAGAACCAGGTGGTTTAGGGCAGTTTAAGGGACCTGAGCTCCTGGCCATGGAGGAGGTGGAGTCCCGCTTCCTGCACCTCCTGCAGCCCATCCGTGACCTCACCAAGAACTGGGAGGTGGATGTGGCCACCCAGCTGGGGGAGTACCTGGAGGAGGTAAGGGGGGGACCTGCACGGTGGGGGATTCTCTCCCTGCTCCTTTCTCCCTGGAATCAACCTCTCCTTTTCCTCCTTCTCCCCCTCTCTCAGCTGGATCAGATCTGCATTTCCTTTGACAATGGCAAAACCACCATGAACTTCATCGAGGCCGCGCTCCTGATCCAGGGCTCTGCCTGCATCTACAGCCGGAAGGTGAGGGGACCCCCGGCGTCACTCACTGCATCACAGCCCCGCTCCCCGCCTGCCCCCCTGTCTCTCTCTCCCCCCGCCTGCCCCCCTGTCTCTCTCTCCCCCCACCTGCCCCCCCTGTCTCTCCCCACCTGCACTCACCCCCCACCTGCCCCCCTGTGTCTCTCTCTCCCCGCCTGCCCCCCCACCCCATGTCTCTCCCCCCCGCCTGCCCCCCTCTCTCCCCACCTGCCCTCACCCACTGGCCTGCCCCCCGCCCCCCCCCCCCCCCCCCTCCCCTGGCCTGCCCCCCTCTCTCCCCGCCTGCTCCCTCTCCCCCCACCTGCCCTCGCCCCCCGCCTGCCCTCACCCTGCCCCTTCTGCCATCCCTGTCCCAAGGCCGAGCTCCATGGGGGCTGCCCTGGGGTTTTGGAAGACCTAAATGCAGTAACAGCCACCAGGCAGGAGAAGACAGAAATGTACAGTTCCCAAATTCAGCTCCTTCAGGCACCTCTGGGTTGGCAGCCTGGGAAAGAGGCACCATTTCTGTTCGAGAGGGTGGGCTACAAACCACAGAACCCCAGAATCGCCTCGGTTGGGAAAGACCTGGCAGTCACAGAATGTCTCGAGTTGGAAGGGACCCATAGGATCATGGAATCTGACTCCCTGCTCCTTGCAGGGCTACCTAAACCTAACCCATGATTAAGGGCATTGTCTGGTCCATCGACTCCAGTCCTGAGCCCCACAGTGACAAACCCAAACCCTGTGGCACCTGAAAGGGCAGAGAGGTTTGGCAGTAAATAACCCCCTCGTGTCCCAGCCTGTCCTCAGATACCAGAGGAGCTGGGTTGAGATTTGTGTGATACCCAGATCTGGCCTCAGGGTGGCTTCAGCAGCAGCAGGAATAACGAGATAAGCAGGAAGCTGAACTCTGGCTGCCTGGGGAGGAGAGGAGGGCGGGGGGTGGGTCACCCCCTCACCAGCTTTTTTTTTGGGGGAGCTGCTTTCTCCTTTTCCACCAGTCTGGCTGCTTCGTGTGGTTTAACTTGGCTGGCAGCCAAACACCACGCAGCCACTCACACATCCCCACCCAGGGACCAGGGGAGAGCATTGGAGAGGTGAAGGGGTGGGGACTTGTAGGCTGAGATAAGAACAATTTAATCATTAGAATAAAATGAAATTAAAATAGTAATAATAATCATTATGTCTTAATTATATAAATGAGTGATGCACAGTGCAATTGCTCACCACCCACCAGTAGCAATCCCAGAGGAGCAACAAGGAACCCAAACCCAAAACTACAATCCTGATAGAGTGAGCCTGCGCGATCCCTGAGAGAATTCCCCCCTTTCCACTCAGCCCTGGCTCATGTCCTGCCCATGGGGACAGGAGATGGAATATCTCATTGGCAGAGCCAAATGCCAATTAGAGGTTTGCTAATTACTGCACTTCCCCCTCCCAGTCCTTTGCACTTGTAGACTGGCAAAACGCGATGTCCTTGGACTTCCAGCTGCAACTAAAAACATCAGTAGCGTAACAGCATTCTTATCACAAATCCCACACTGAAATGGAAACACAGAGCTTTCTAGATGCTGAGAAGAAAATTAACTCTATCCCAGCAAACCCAGGACACTGCTGTTTTGCAGGTGGAGTATCTCTACTCCCTGGTCTACCAGACACTCGACTTGATCTCCAATAAAAAGTGAGTAGAGACCCCGGGGAGGGAGCTCTGCCAGGGGCTCTGAGCTGGCGCCATCACTGCCTCGTGTTGTGGTAAAGGGCAGAGAGATTTGTCAGAAAATCAACCCCGTTGTGTTCCAGCCTCTCCTCAGGGATCAGGGGGGCTGGGGGTGCCTAGGCTGAGATTCCAGGTGATGCCCAATTCGGCACCATCACTCTGGTCACACCCAGTGTATTGAGCTCCCACGGCTCCGGGTGCACTCACAGTGGCAGGACAGGCCGGTGGTGTTGGGATGGACCAGCCTGGCCACCTGGTCCTGTTCTAAGGTTGCCCAGAGAAGCTGTGGCTGCTCCTCCCTGGAAGTGTTCTGGGCCAGGTTGGCTGAGGCTTTGAGCAACCTGGTCTAGTGGAAGGTGTCCCTGCTGCTGGCAGGGGGGTTGGGACTGGATGAGCTTTCAGGTCCCTTCCAGCCCAAACCAGTCTGGGGTTCTGTGATTCACTGGGAACTCTCCTGATAGTGCAGAGCTCCTCCAGTCCAGGCACCTTTAAATGGACTTACCTGGCCACTCTTGGTTGTGTTCAATGAGGACTATCACGGCTGGATTAATGAATCCCAGAATGGCCTGGATGGGAAAAGCCCTTTTTGCTCCTGGAGTCCAACCACGAACCCAACACTGACCAGTCCCCTATGACTGACCCATGTCCCTCAGCACTGTGTCTGCACGACTCTTCAATCCCTCCAGGGATGGGGACTCCACCACTGCCCTGGGCAACCCCTTCCAATGCCTCAGAACCCTTTCAGCAAAGAAATTCTTCCTCACATCCCATCTCAGCTGCCCTGGCCACAACTGGAGCCCATTTCCTCTTGTCCTGTCCCTTGGTCCTTGGTTGAACAGACCCACCCACACCTCTCTGCACCCTCCTTGCAGGGACTTGGACAGAGCCAGAAGGTCTCCCCTCAGCCTCCTTCTCTCCAGGCTCAGCACCCCCAGTTCCCTCAGCCGGGAACTCAGCACACTTGTGCTCCAGACCCTTCCCCAGCTCCGTTCCCTTCTCTGGACACGCTCCAGCACCTCCAGGGCCTTCTTGGACTCAGGGGCCCAACACTGAACCCAGCACTCCAGCTGTGGCCTCTCACTCCTCTTGTCAGGGCAGTGTGACAATGGCCTGGCTGTTACAGTCGTACTGTCCCCTCTGTGCTGTCCTCAGCGCTGTGGGACGCTCCCCTCGGAGGTGCCACGGTGAAGGGCTGGAGCTGGGGCAGCAGCAGGGTCCCTCCAGCCCTTTGCTGCCCCCCAGACACCTCCTCACCGTGTTTCTCTCCCTGACTCAGGCGGGAAAAGCAGCCCAGCTCCGTGGGGCCGGACGGCAGCGACAGCGACGCGACCTTTGGGGCTGAGGAGGAGAAGGTGAGAGGGGAGCAGAGCACTCAGCAGCTCCTTCTGGGTACAGGGGGGCTGCCAGGAGTGGGGGGGTTCCCCCAACACTCCCCTCCTTTCTGACTGGCACCATGGCTGCTGTGTCCCATGTGTGCCCTCCCGCTCTCCCTTGGCAGGGGGTGTTTAGCCCCCATCTCCCTGCTAGCCCCCTGTGCAGCCACCCCAGAGAAGACCTGGCCCTCCTGGAGAAGAGCTAGCCCCCCTTGTAGCCCTCCCAGATAGGAGCTAGCCCTCCTGGAGAGGAGCTAGCCCCCCTTGTAGCCCTCCCAGAGAGGAGCTAGCCCTCCTGGAGAAGAGCTAGCCCCCCTTGTAGCCCTCCCAGAGAGGAGCTAGCCCTCCTGGAGAAGAGCTAGCTCACCTTGTAGCCCTCTCAGAGAGGAGCTAGCCCTCCCGGAGAGGAGCTAGCCCACCTTGTAGCCCTCCCAGAGAGGAGCTAGCCCCTTTGTAGCCCTCCTGGAGAGGAGCTAGCCCACCTTGTAGCCCACTCAGAGAGGAGCTAGCCCCCCCAGCAGCACCTGGGGACCTCCCTCTGCCTGCCCCATGCTTTTCCCTCCCCTAGCTCCCAGCCCGGACTGTCTCTCAGGCCCCTGTCCCCAGGGGTGTGGCAGCTGCCTGGGCACCTTCCTCTCCTCCTCACCCTCCTCCTGCCCATCGGGTGCTGCCCTCGCAGTGCCACACACTCCAGCCCTGTCCTGTCCTGCCCCATGTCCATCCCCCCAGTGCCAGTGAGGGTCCCCCGGCTCTGGTGAAGGTCCCCCAGCTCTGGTGAGGGTTCCCCAGTGCCAGTGAGGGTCCCCCAGCTCTGGTGAGGGTACCTTGGTGGTGGTCAGGGTCCCCTGGTGCCGGTGAGGGTCCCCGGTGCCGGTGCAGCCCGGCAGGCCGAGGCAGGGTGACCACTGGTGGGGCTCTCCCAGCAGTTCCTCTCCCTGGATGACGTTGGGGACAGCAGCCAGGCCAATGTGGAGATGAAGAAGGACCATCAGCCTCATGTAAGAGAAGCCATTGTCTTCTGTGTCTGTCCCTCCTCGTGTCACCACTGCCCCGGGTGGGTCCTGCTACCGTCCCAGCCGGGCTCTGCAGAGACGGCTCCGCCCGGTCAGCACCTTCCCCGGGCTCCATCCTGCCTCTGCCTTTCCTTTGCAGGCTGTGGACATTGTTCCCTTGACTCCAATGTCTTTGGTCCTCCCAGAAGAAGCTGAGAAGAGAGATAACCCCCTGGTCAGGTGAAACCCTCCTTGCTGTGTCCCTCAACCTCCCCCTGCCAGGTTTCATAGAGTCACAGGATGTTGGGAGTGGGAAGGGACCCACCAGGACCATCCAGTCCAACTCCTGTCCCTGCACAGGACAAGCCCAACATTCACACCATGTCCCTCAGGGCCTTGGCCAAATGCTGCTGGAATCTTGTCAGGCTTGGGGCCAGAGGAGAGCCAGGAAGGTGGTCAGGGGGCTGGAGCACCTCTCTGCTGATGAAAGGTTGAGGGAGCTGGGCTTGTTGAGCTTGGAGAAGAGAAGGCTCCAGAGAGACTTCACTGTGGCCTTCCAGTACCTGAAGGGAGCTCAGAAACAGGAGGGAGAGCGACCTGACATGGGCAGAGAGTGACAGGACAAGGGGAGATGGTTTTAAACTGAGAGAGGGGAGATTGAGGTTGGATATTGGGAAGAAATTCTTTGGTGTGAGGGTGGTGAGACCCTGGCCCAGGTTGCCCAGAGAAGCTGTGGCTGCTCCTCCCTGGAAGTGTTCTGGGCCAGGTTGGATGAGGCTTTGAGCAACCTGGTCTAGTGGAAGGTGTCCCTGCTGCTGGCAGGGGGTTGGGACTGGAGGAGGTTTAAGGTCCCTCCCAACCCAACCCAGTCTGGGATTCTGTGGGGCTCCCCAGGAGGCAAACCAGTGCCCTCCAGTAGGAGAGTGGGCAGAGACTGGTTTTGGGGGAGCCAAACCTCTTGGTGGGTTTTTCCCCCAGCCGGAAAGGGGAGCTCCTGGCCAGCCGGAAGGATTTCCGCATGAACACCTCCACCCCTCACGCCAGCGGGGGCTTCTTCCTGGAGCTGGGCGGCCTCTCCCCCATCCAGGAGCGGCGGCGCGGGGGCAGCCCCAGCACAGCGGCAGGTACGGGGGGCTGGGGGTGTGGGACCCCGTGGAGCTGCCAGTGCCGGGGTGGGGACACCCAGGGGGGCTCTGCCAGGACCGGGCTCCTCGCTGCTGGAGATGATGGGGTGCTGGTCAAGGGCTGGGTGCTGTCCCCACCTCCTGTCCCCTGCCTGGGGGGCTGCACCGTGTCTGTGCTGGTGACCAGAGCTCCTGTGGGCAGGGACAGGGTGAGTCCTGTGTCCTGGGGTGGTGGCTGACCTCTGGTTTGTGTCACCCCAGCAGGAGCACTGCCCTGTGCCCTGGGCAGCAGCGGGGATCCCGTCCAGGCGCTGAGCTTCCCCGAGGACGGAGGTGAGTGTGGGTGGCCGTGGGGTGGGGGGCTGTGGTGGGGGGCTGTGGTGGTGTCACTGCTTGGGCTGCAGCCAAACACAGCTGCTCGCTCGCTCTGCCCCCACCCAGGGATCAGGGGAGAGAAACAGGAGGGTAAAAGTGAGAAAACTCACGGGTTGAGATAAAAACAATTTAATAATTGAATATAATAATAACAGTAGTAATAAAATATGCAAATGAGCAATACCCAGTGCCATTGCTCAGCACCCGCCCACCCAGCCCGGCCCGTTCCCAGAGAACGATCCCGGAGCAGCGACAATCCCGACCCGAAACCGCAATCCCGGGAGAGCCAGAGCCCGAGCCAGAGCCAGAGAGAGCCAGAGAGGAAGAGCCCCTCATGGATCTCCTGCCCATGGGGGACAGGAGCTGGAACAGCCCCTTGGCAGAGCCCAGTGCCCATGGAGCTGATCCATGGCAATATTCCTCACCCCTGAGCTCTTGCGCTTGCAGAGCAGCAAAACACAAAGTCCTTTGACTTCCAGCCACAACTGAAAACATCAGGAACTGATCAACGATCTTCCCACAGCAAATCCCAGCTGAGCCCAACCCCCAGCGCTGTTCCAGCTGCTGGACAGAACCAGCTCTGGCTCAGCTCACACCAGGACAGATCACACACTGCCACCAAACCACAGCTTTTCCAGCTGCTAAGAAGGAAATTAACTCTACCCCAGTGAAAACAGGACAGGGAGGTCTGGCTGTTTGTCCTTCCTGCCCGTGTGTCTGGCTGGGCTGTGCATCTGCAGGCAGCTGCTGCTGTGCAGGATGCTCCTGCCCTCTCTCCTGTCACTGAATCCCAGCATTGCCTGGATTGGAAAAGCCCTTTGAGCTCATCGAGTCCAACCATGAACCCAACACTGAGCAGTCCCCTATGACTGACCCATGTCCCTCAGCACTGTGTCTACACGACTCTTCAATCCCTCCAGGGATGGGGACTCCACCACTGCCCTGGGCAACCCCTTCCAATGCCTCAGAACCCTTTCAGCACAGAAATTCTTCCTCACATCCCATCTCAACTTCCCTGGGCAGCCCCTTCCAACACTTGTCGAGTCAGCCTGGTCCTCCCAGCAGCTTCAGCCAGTGCTGGACTGTGGGGAGTGAAGCTCCTGGGGAAGCTCCACCTCAGATGGGGCACAAAGGGGATCCCAGGGGCTTTTACAACATTTAACCATTTAATTCCCCCATCAGGTGCTGCAGGACACGATGGTGACAACAGCAGTGGGGACGAAGTACCTGGAGCCCTGGACGACGAGGTGGAAATGACCCCGGCTGCTAAAGAACACATCGAGGCGCAGAGGGTAGGGGTGGGAGGGACTGGGGGGGCTGCTGGGGGGGCTGCAGGGGGTAGGGGTGGGCAGGGACTGGGGGGGCCACAGAGGGTAGGGGTGGGAGGGACTGGGGGGGCTGCAGAGGGTAGGGGTGGGCAGGGACTGGGGGGCTGCAGAGGGTAGGGGTGGGCAGGGACTGGGGGGCTGCAGAGGGTAGGGGTGGGCAGGGACTGGGGGGGCCGTAGTGGGTAGGGGTGGGCAGGGACTGGGGGGGCTGCAGTGGGCAGGGACTGGGGGGGCCGCAGTGGGCAGGGACTGGGGGGGCTGCAGAGGGTAGGGGTGGGCAGGGACTGGGGGGGCCGCAGAGGGTAGGGGTGGGCAGGAACTGGGGGGGCCGCAGTGGGTAGGGGTGGGCAGGGACTGGGGGGGCTGCAGTGGGTAGGGGTGGGCAGGGACTGGGGGGGCCGCAGAGGGTAGGGGTGGGCAGGGACTGGGGGGGCCGCAGAGGGTAGGGGTGGGCAGGGACTGGGGGGGCCGCAGAGGGTAGGGGTGGGCAGGGACTGGGGGGGCTGTAGGGGGTAGGGGTGGGCAGGGACTGGG
This sequence comes from Caprimulgus europaeus, assembly GCA_907165065.1. Next base: position 81,967,436 of record OU015528.1, read on the forward strand.
GGGGCTGTAGGGGGTAGGGGTGGGCAGGGACTGGGGGGGCCGCAGAGGGTGGGGGTGGGCAGGGACTGGGGGGGCCGCAGAGGGTAGGGGTGGGCAGGGACTGGGGGGGCTGCAGAGGGTGGGGGTGGGCAGGGACTGGGGGGGCTGCAGAGGGTAGGGGTGGGCAGGGACTGGGGGGCTGTGCTGCTGCCTGGCTCCTGCCCCAGAGCTGTGGGGAGCTCACTGGGTTGTTCTGTGTCTGCCAGGGCACCCCCCGGGCGAAGGGCTACGTCCTGCGGGAGCGAGCCCCTGCTGAGGACCCCAAAGCCCACGTCAAGGTAAGGAGGTCCAGAGATGGGGAGTCAATGTGGGATGCTGGGGGGAGCCCCAAGATGTCCCTGCTGTGCTCTGTGATGGCGGTGGGGTGACCTGCAGGGATGGGTGGCTCCTGGGTGCCCAGCCCTGGGTGCTGCAGGGACCTTGGCTGGGACAGAGTGGCCAAGAGCTTTGTCAGCTCTTTTAAAGGCTGAGAGAGTTGGGGCTGTTCAGCCTGGAGAAGAGAAGGCTCCAGGGAGACCTTCCAGTGGCCTCCCAGTACCTGAAGGGGCTCCAGGAAGGCTGGGGAGGGACTTTGGCCAAGGGCAGGGAGTGACAGGACAAGGGGTGATGGCTTGAAAGTGTCAGAGGGGAGATGGAGCTGAGATGTGAGGAAGAAATTGTTTGGTGTGAGGGTGGTGAGACCCTGGCCCAGGTTGGCCAGAGAGGTGGTAGAAGCCCCATCCCTGGAAACATTCGAGGCCACATTGGACAGAGCTCTGAGCAGCCTGGTCTGGTTGAAGATGTCCCTGCTCACTGCGGGGGGGTTGGACTGGATGCCCTTGAAAGGTCCCTTCCCACCCAAACCACTCCATGGTTCCATGATCTCTGCCTGTTCCTCTGCCAGGAGCTGCTGGACCCGTGGCAAAGCCTCGACCCCTTCAGTGACTCGGAGGAAAAGCCGTTCAAGAAAGGTGTGGGGGGTGGGGCTGGGGAAGAGGGGCTGCTCCCCGGGTTGGGGTTCCCCCTGCATGGCCCAGCAAGGCTCAGCTTCTTGACCACTTGTCCTTCAGCCTCCCCAGAGCCATGGTGGGTCTTTCCCACCCCCACAATGGGCAGAGAGGCCTGGGAGGGGACAACCTGCCCTGTCCCAGACCCTTGGGGGTGGCTGGGCTGTGCTTGGAGCAGCAGCACAGGACCCTCCACCCTGGGGGGGCTGCTGATCTCTGCCCACCTCCAGGGAGGCCCTTCCTGGTGCCACAGGGTCTGGATGACGTGGTTGGTGGCAAGAGGAAGAGGAAGGGAGTGAGGAAGCTCCAGGACTTCATGAAATGGTTCTCTGCAGCCTGTGAGTATCGTGGCTGTGAACTGGCTGGGCTTGTGGTGGGACCCTTCTCTGCCAGGAATCACCTTGTCCAGTCCTCTTGGTCCTGGGTGCTCTGGTCCTGGCCAGCCCCGTTCAGCAGCTGCTGCCTCTGCTCTGGTCTTGGTCTTGCTGGAGCTGCCCAGGAAACTCCATCCCCTTCACCAAGCAGGATGTGAATCACCTTCAAGTGTTCTGGGCCAGGTTGGATGAGGCTTTGAGCAACCTGGTCTAGTGGAAGGTGTCCCTGCTGCTGGCAGGGGGGTTGGGACTGGAGGAGCTTTCAGGTCCCTCCCAACCCAGTCTGTGACTCTCAGACAAGCTCTGACAGCACTTGACCACGTTCTCTAACAGTCTGGGCATGTAACAGAGCCCAGTGCTGCCCAAATCCCCTTGTTCCCACTCTTGGCCGTTCCCAGGTGAGGAGCAGGAGGGCAGGACTTTGGCTGGGATCCTCGTGCTGTGACAATGTCTGTCCTGAATCAAACTCTGGCTCCATCTAGGGCAGGATCCTGTCCTGAGCTTTGCCCTTGAGCAGCTACCCAGGGAAGAGTGAAAACAGGGCCAGGATGGGATCTTTCTCCTCAGTGCTCACCCAGGCAGCTCCTGGCTGTGGTTTGGAGGTTTCTGGCCTGGTTTCTCTTTGAACTCACAGAATCTTAGTGGTTGGAAAAGACCTTTAAACTCATTGAGTCCAACCATGAACCCAACACTGCCAATCCCACCTCTAACCCATGTCCCTCAGCACCTCACCTGCCCATCTGTTAAATCCCACCAGGGAAGGTGACTCCACCACTGCCCTGGGCAGCCTGTGCCAATGTTTGACTGCCCTTTGGGTGAAGTTTTCCCTCAGATCCAACCTAAACCTCCCCTGGTGCAACTGGAGCCCATTTCCTCCTGTCCTGTCCCTTGCTCCTTGCTTGAACAGACCCACCCCCACCTCTCTGCACCCTCCTCCAAGGGACTTGGACAGAGCCAGAAGGTCTCCCCTCAGCCTCCTTTTCTCCAGGCTCAACACCCCCAGTTCCCTCAGCCGGGAACTCAGCACACTTGTGCTCCAGACCCTTCCCCAGCTCCGTTCCCTTCTCTGGACACGCTCCAGCACCTCCAGGTCCTTCTTGGACTCAGGGGCCCAACACTGAACCCAGCACTTGAGCTGTGACCTCACCAGTGCCCAGGGCAGGGGCAGAGCACTTGTTCCATGTTTCCAGCTCGTTACACTTCCTTGGTATTCAGAGTCCCCAAGCTGTGGTCAGCAGAAGTGACGTGGCTCTGAACACAGCGCCAGGCTGGGCAGTGTCAGGAGATGCAAAGTCCAGTCCTCACTGGCCAAAATATTCCCATTTTCCCCAGCAGACCCCACATCTGCAGGTGCTGGGTGCAGTTGCTGGTGTCATAGGAGGCTCAGCTGGCAAAGCCCTGTGAATGCTGGTGGACATCATGGCAGGGAAAAGCATTAGAGACAAAAAAGCAGTGGGCACCGTGCTGCTGTGCCAGGACCTGGCCTCCTCCCACCCTGAGCAAACTGAAACCTTGGAAACACCTGAGCTGTCACTGAATTGATCTGGCACTGGAAGGGGCTGCTCAGGGCAGTTGAGATGGGATGTGAGGAAGAATTTCTTTGCTGAAAGGGTTCTGAGGCATTGGAAGGGGTTGCCCAGGGCAGTGGTGGAGTCCCCATCCCTGGAGGGATTGAAGAGTCGTGTAGACACAGTGCTGAGGGACATGGGTCAGTGGGGACTGGGCAGTGCTGGGTTCATGGTTGGACTCCATGAGCTCAAAGGGCTTTTCCAATCCAGGCAGCTCTGGGGTTCTGTTCTGGGAGGGGTTGCTGCTGGGGAGGAGGGGGCCCAGGTGGTCTCCGTGCCCCTCATCCCCTCCCCAATGGTGGGGCTGTGCTTTTGGGGGAAGAAGGTGGCTCTGGAGGTGACAACCAGCCTGTTGCACGCTGTGATGGCAGCAGTGACAACATCCATGGGGCTGTCACCTTCCACCACCAGTAGCTGTCACCCTCTCTGCCTTCCCCAGACAACAACGTCGCCGACAGCAGGAAAACCAAGAGGAAAGGGCCAACGTTTGCTGGTGAGTGGGACACAGTGGGGACTGTGGGAGAGGTGCCACCGTGGCTCTGGCTGTCCCCACACTGGTGCTGAGCACAGGCAAGGGTCCTGCCGTGTCCCCGGGCCGTGTCCCCGAGCCGTGTCCCGTGCCATGCCCCGTGCGGTGCCCCGCGCCGTGCAGCCTCCCTGGGTGTGTTTTGGGCTGGAAAGCCACAGAGCCCACGCTGGGGAGCTGGGATGGAGGCAGATGCCCAGGGGGGAGCAGAGCCAGAGCTGCTGTGGCAGCGCCGTGCCAGGGGCTCACACCGAGGGCAGCCCCGGGGGAGTCCGGGCTGGAGGAAAATGCCCCAGTTTGGGGATTTCAGGAGATCTCCAGGTCCTGCAGCGATTCTTTCATAAAGCAGACCTGAAATCTGGCTGAACCAAAGCTCACTGACACTGCTGGTGGAGATCCTCCTGTGCCAGGGGGCTGGGGGGGACACGTGGGGCTGGGGGATATGTGGGGTGGGGGACGCGTGGGGACAAGGGGTGTCTTCCACAGTGGTGGTGGGACACGGAGGGAAGGGCGGGCATCACACCATCCTGCAACCCCAAACCTGTGTGAGGGGAGCCTGGGAAGGCTCCTGATGATCATGGGGGGCTTTGCTGTGGGTCAGGGGCTGGAGGGGCCGATCCCCCCATGTGCAGAGGAGCCCCCCCAGACCTGGCACCCCGTCTCTGTGCAGATCTGGAGGTGCTGTACTGGAAGCAGCTGAGGGAGCGGGCAGCTGCACAGAAGAAGCTGCAGAGCCAAGCAGTGAGGGGGGTGAGTGAGACCCCTGTGTGTGTCCCCCACCCCTGGGCACAGGTGGGCTGTGGGGACCCTCATGGGGGGCCAGGGTGGGGGGCTCAGGGGTGTTTTTCACCAGGGGCCGCTGCTGCCGTGTGAGGAGGAGCTGGATGAAGAGCGAGGGGATGATGGCTACGAGGGAGCAGGTACCTTGGCACCCCAAGGGGTCCTGTCCCCCCCATCCTGCAGTGGGGACAGCTGGGTGGCCCTTGTTGAGATGGGGACAGGCCTGGGGGCACTGAGAGGGTCTCCCCTCCCAGCAGATGACTTCATGGAGGATGAGGATGTCCAGGTCGAGGAGCTGGAGCAGCCAGGGGAGGAAGCCCTGGGTGAGCACTCTGGAGGGGGGGGGGGTGGGCAAGCACGTTCCCCGTGGCACTAGCCCTGGGAGCCCCTGTCCCCTCTCTCCTGGGGGTGTCCCCTCTCCCCTGGGGGTGTCCCCACTGGTGACACTGCCCTCCCGCAGGTCCCCCCACCCTGGAATCGCTGGGCTACGAGGAGCTGGTGCGCAGGAACGTGGTAGGTTCCCACAGAAGGGGGTGGTGTGGGGATGGGGCAGGGGGTGCTGCTGTGGCAGGAGGGTTTGGGTGCCCCCCACTCTCCCCCCCACTCTTGTCTCCCCCTCCCCACAGGAGCTGTTCATCGCTGACTCCCAGAAGTACGCGCGGGAGACGGAGCTGTCCCAGCACATCCGCCGGTGGGAGGAGAAGATCGGGCCCTTGCTGCAGGAGCAGGCAGGGACCCCGGGGGCAGGGGGCTGGGGGGGGCAGGGACCCCCGGGGGCAGGGGGCTGGGGGGGGCAGGGACCCTGGGGGCAGGGGGTTGGGGGTCTGGGCCAGGCAAGGACCCCCAGGGCTGGGGTGGGCAGGAGCCTGGGGGCCTGGAGCAAGCAGGGACCCCCAGAGGGAGGTGGCTGGGGTGGGCAGGGACCCCCGGGGGCAGGGGGCTGGGGGCCTGGGCCAGGCAAAGACCCCCCAGGGCTGGGGTGGGCAGGGACCCCCGGGGGCAGGGACCCCCAGGAGCAGGGGGCTGGGGGGGGCTGGGGGTGGCAGGGACCCCCGGGGGCAGGGGGCTAGGGTGGGCAGGGACCCCCAGGGGCAGGGACCCCCGGGGGCAGGGGGCTGGGGGGGGCTGGGGGTGGCAGGGACCCCCGGGGGCAGGGGGCTGGGGTGGACAGGGACCCCCAGGGGCAGGGACCCCCGGGGGCAGGGGGCTGGGGGCCTGGGCCAGGCAAGGACCCCCAGGGCTGGGGTGGGCAGGAGCCTGGGGGCCTGGAGCAAGCAGGGACCCCCAGAGGGAGGTGGCTGGGGTGGGCAGGGACCCCCGGGGGCAGGGGGCTGGGGGCTGGGGGCCTGGGCCAGGCAAAGACCCCCAGGGCTGGGGTGGGCAGGAGCCTGAGGGCCTGATGCAGGCAGAGATCCCTATGAGTAGGGGAGCTGGGGTGGGCAGGGACCCCCAGGAGCAGGGGGCTGGGGTGGGCAGGGACCCCCGGGGGCAGGGGGCTGGGGTGGGCAGGGACCCCCGGGGGCAGGGGGCTGGGGTGGGCAGGGACCCCCGGGAGCAGGGGGCTGGGGTGGGCAGGGACCCCCGGGGGCAGGGAGCAGGGGGCTGGAGGTCTGGGCCAGGCAAGGACCCCCAGGGCTGGGGTGGGCAGGAGCCTGGGGGCCTGGAGCAAGCAGGGACCCCCAGAGGGAGGTGGCTGGGGTGGGCAGGGACCCCCAGGAGCAGGGGGCTGGGGTGGGCAGGGACAGCCAGGGGCTGGGGCAGGCAGGGATCCCTATGAGTAGGGGAGCTGGGGTGGGCAGGGGATGGGGGTCTTGGGTGGGCAGGGGACTGGGCAGGCAGAGAACCCTGTAAATTTGGGCTGGGGTCCTGGGGCAGGTAGGGACCCCCAGAGCTGGACCAGGCAGGGATCCCTGTGGGCAAGGACACCCCTGCAGGCAGGGACCCCCCACAGGCAGGGGGCTAGGGTGGGTAGGGGGCAAGGACCCCAGGTCCTGGGTGGGCAGGGGGCTGCACAGGCAGAGACCCTGTAGGGAGGGGGCTGGGGGGCCTGGGGTAGGCAGGGACCCCCATGAGCAGGGGACAGGGATCCCTGGGGGCTGGGGGCCTGGGGTGGGCAGGAGACCCCATAACCAGGGACCTGTGCAGGCAGGGTTCAGGCAGCCCCCTGCCCGCGCTGGGAGTGCCCCCTGCCCCGCGCTGGGAGTGCCCCCTGCCCCGCGCCGAGTGTCCCCTCACCCACGCCGAGTGTCCCCTCACCCACGCCGAGTGTCCCCTGCCCCGCACCGAGTGTCCCCTGCCCCGCACCAAGTGTCCCCTGCCCCATGCTGAGTGTCCCCTGCCCACGCTGAGTGTCCCTGTGTCCCCAGGAGGACCGAGCCCCCTTCGACGTGCGGGGGTACGGCGAGGCGCTGGCGGGGGGCTGCGGGGCGCTGGGCCGCTGGCGCTCCTTCGCCAGCCTGGTGGCAGGGCAGCCCCCCTTCGAGGTGTGTCGCTACATGCTGGCCTCGCTCCAGCTGGTGAGTGTGGGGGTGGGGATACGCCCTGGGGGGGCCCCTGGTCTCTGCTGGACCCCCCCAGCCCACCCACTGCTCCCCCAATTCTCCCCCCCCCCAGGCCAATGACTACGTGGTGGAGCTGGCGCAGGGCCCGGGGCTGGAGCCGGCGCTGGACACGCTGCGGCTGCGGCTCCTCACCCACCAACGGCCCCACGACCGCTTCTGCACCTTCCAGCCCCCCTCTGCCTGCCCCTGAGCGGGGACCCCCCTGTGGACCCCCCCACAGCCCCCTCCCCAGCAATAAACCCCACTTTGGTAAAGGTTCTGCTGTCCTAGGGGGGCACACGGGGGGAAAAGCCCCTTCCCTGGGGGCTGGCACCTTCCCTTCTCCTGGGGAAGGTCCTGGGGGGCTCTGGGGAGGTGGGGGACCCTCTATTCAGCTACCCAGGGCCTCCCACCCCAAGGGATGGTCCTGGGGAACCATGGGGAGGTGGGGGACCCCTACCCCAGACTCAGCTACCTGGGGCCTCCCACCCCAAGGGATGGTCCTGGGGGGCTGGGGAGGGCTGGCAGGGGTTCATCTGCCCACTTACCCAGAGCCTCCCTCCCTGTGGGATGGTCCTGGGGGGGTTGGGGGATCCTCTGCTCACCCACCTGGGGCCTCTGACCCCATGGGATGGTCCTGGGGAGCCAAGGGAGGGTCCTGAGAGGTGTGGGGGGGTGTCAGGGGCCGCTCCATCTGCTTACCCAGAATCTCCCACACTGTGGGGTGGTCCTGGGGGGGCTGCAGAGGGTGGGGGGAGAACATTTGAGAAGATGGAGACATGTCTGCAGCAGAGACTTCCCATGGGCCTGGAAGCTGGTGGCAGCTCTGCACGAAGGAGATGGTGTGGAGTCATCATCAGAGCCCCCACCCCACACATCTCATGGCTCTTGGGGTCTCGGTGTCTGAATCCATCTCGTGAGCATTGAACTGCTGCTCAGCATTCCCTGGCTCAGTGTCCTGTGTGACAACCCTGTGTGTCACAGCCAGAGCTGGTCCCTCCCCCAGGGACGCTGGGGGTCTGCTCCATGGCATCTGCCACGGGGATGGCAGGGTGTCTTGGCACCAGGAGCTCTTTCTGCATCCCTTTGATGTCTGACTCAGTGGTGCAGGAGATGCTGGAGCTTGTCTGTGCTGGTGGGGAATGCTGGTCTGGTGTCCTGCTGCTGGGCTTTACTGGGAGAGTGGGGAGTGGTGGGCTGGGAGCAGCTCCAGGCAGCCTGTGACACTTGCTGGGCAGTGACACCCTGTCCTCAGTCACAGGATCCCAGAGTGGTGGGGTTGGGAGGGACCTCTGGAGATCATCCAGTCCAACCCCCCTGCCAGAGCAGGGCCATCTCCAGCAGGTTGCACACGATGGTGTCCAGGTGGGTTTGGAATCTCTCCAGAGAAGGAGATTCCACACCCTCTCTGGGCAGCCTGGCCCAGGGCTCTGAGTCCCCCCAGTGCTCAGTGACCACAGAATGACGTGGTGAGGTGGGAGGGGACCCCCAAGGAGGGCCAGGTCCAGCTCTGCCGAGGGGAGGCACAATGGCCCTCGCTGCTGGGTGAGGGAGCCGGGCAGGGGGGGCAGCGTGGCCCCGGCTGTGTCTCCCTTGGAGAGTGAAACCCTTTGGGGTTGGGAGATTTCTAAATCCCTTGGCTGTGATTTCGACACACAAAGGGACACCACAGCAGAACCAAAGAGGAGAGGACACTCAGGGACCCCCCACCCATCTCACTGTGCATGAAGGACATTTACTGTGCTGAAGAGGGACGGGAACTGTTTTGAGTCTGCAGATAATTTCTCAGAGCCTCGATGGATGTGGTGAGCATGAGGTCACAGAACCCCAGACTGGGTTGGGTTGGAAGGGACCTGAAAGCTCATCCAGTGCCAACCCCCCTGCCAGCAGCAGGGACACCTTCCACTAGACCAGGTTGCTCAAAGCCTCATCCAACCTGGCCCAGAACACTTCCAGGGAGGAGCAGCCCCAGCCTCTCTGGGTAGCTATGATGTGTGCTGAGACAAAGGCTCACACAGGCTTTGGGGAGTGATCACTGACCCCTGAGTGTCCCCAGTGCTGTGGTGAGGAATAGGAGCTTCTACAACTCCAAAACCACCCTTGGAGAGTTTCTCCCACCCAGCTGCCCATGCCAGTGTGCCCTGATGTGCCCACACCAGCGAGGGTGAGGAGAACCCCGTGCCCAGGTGCAACCTGATGGATGTTCAGGAGGAGACTGAACAGCACCCGCTGTCCCTGGAGCTCAGCCCAAGCAGATCTTGGGCCACCACCTCACGTTCAGCAATGCTGTGGCACCTGGCCCCTTCTCTGCAGCTCCTGGGGAACTGAGCACCCTGTGCACCTCCTCTCCAGGGCTGTTACCCCGAGGTGGGCAGCTCTGGCCCTTGTCCTGTAGCCCAGAGGAGCTTTGGTTCCTGGGGCACTTGGTGCCCTGGGCTTGTGACTAGCAGGGTCTGGGGCAACTGCTGATCTTCTGGCACGAGCCATGCTCACCCCCAGCATTGTGCCCTCCTGCTCCTTGGCAGCACGGGGTCCTCTGGCCTCCAGGGAGGGATGCTGAGGATCCTGCCTTGGTGTCTGCAGCACCTGTGTGCCCAGGTGTGTGCCCAGGTGTGTCCCTGCCCAAGCCCTCACAGGGAGGAGATGCAGCTCCCACCCCACTCCAGGCAGCTGCCTCCAAGCACGTCCTGAGCACCCACCATGTGCTGCTCCCGGCTGTGCTCTGTGAGGGTCAGTCTGCAGGATCTGAGGGACCCCTCCATGTTCCTCCTCCATGCTGGAGCGTGTCCAGAGAAGGGAACGGAGCTGGGGAAGGGTCTGGAGCACAAGTGTGCTGAGTTCCCGGCTGAGGAACTGGGGGTGCTGAGCCTGGAGAAAAGGAGGCTGAGGGGAGACCTTCTGGCTCTGTCCAAGTCCCTTGGAGGAGGGTGCAGAGAGGTGGGGGTGGGTCTGTTCCACCAAGGAGCAAGGGACAGGACAAGAGGAAATGGGCTCCAGTTGTGGCCAGGGCAGTTGAGATGGGATGTGAGGAAGAATTTCTGTGCTGAAAGGGTTCTGAGGCATTGGAAGGGGTTGCCCAGGGCAGTGGTGGAGTCCCCATCCCTGGAGGGACTGAAGAGTCGTGTAGACACAGTGCTGAGGGACATGGGTCAGTCATAGGGGACTGGTCAGTGTTGGGTTCATGGTTGGACTCCATGAGCTCAAAGGGCTTTTCCAACCACCACAATTCTGTGGTTCTGAGTTCCCTGCCCCAGCTCAGCACCATCCTGCTCAGCAATCCCTGCTGTGAGTGTGTCCCTGGGAGATCCCCCCCTGCAGCCCAGCTGTGCTCAGCCCCCCCAGTTTATCTCCCTCCCGGCCCCACTCACCTGCCTGGTCCAAAATTACCATCTCTGCCCCTGTTCCCAGCCCAAGACCCCTTCCCAGTGCCACCACCATCCCCACCCCAGCACCATCCCTGTCCCCATCCCTGTCACCAGATGATCCCCACCCCATCCATCCATCGCTGCCTCCATCCCACCACCCTCTGGCTGCCCCTGCACATCCCTGCGCCTGCTCCAGGGCTCGTGAGGGACAGAGACACCTGATGGATCCCAGAGCAGCTGTAACCACAGCCAGGACTGGGGGTCAGGGCTCAGCACCCCACTCATTCCCAGGCTGTTGGGAGGGCAGGAGCTGCTCTCAGCTTGATGCAGCAGGTCCCACCCCCCTGAGGGCCAGGCTCTGCTGTGGGGAGGGGTGATGACCCCCATCCTGTCAGGATGTGAGTGGGGTTACCGACTGTCCCAGCTCCAGAGACCCCACCCATGCTGCCACATCAGTCCCCTCGGGTCATCAGGGTGGGGGTGACTTTGCTCACACACCTTTGGAGTTGTTTGAGGAATGTCCAAAGAAGATTCCAGCAGCATTTGGCCAAGGCCCTGAGGGACATGGTGTGAACGTTGGGATTGTCCTGTGCAGGGAGAGGAGTTGGGCTGGGTGATCCTGGTGGGTCCCTCACAGCTCCCAGCATCCTGTGACTCTGTGATTCTGTGTTTTTAACAGCCCTGTTACAGCTCCTGCAGATCCCTGCGCTCACCCAGAGCAGGAAGCAGAGGGCTGAGCATGGGGTGTCCTTCACGGCACGCTCAGAGGCTGCTGCTGGCAGAGCCCAAGGCTTATCTGTGTCAGCCAGGAAGATCTGACATTTCAGAGTCCCACAGCAGCTGCTGCTACACCATGAGCTCAGGGAAAAGAGGCAGCAGCACCTTCTGCTAGCATCAAGAGTTGGAAAACACAAGCCCTCAGCCTACATTTGTCTGGCTTTTAGAGCTGTTCTTGGACCACCAGCTTTGTACCAAGCCTCCAGGAGGGGGAGAACATGGGATCCAGCCTATGGACGTGCTTATGGAATGGCCAAGGGTGCTGGAGCCCTGGGCCAGGCTGCCCAGAGAGGCTGTGGAGTCTCCTTCCCTGGAGAGATCCCAAACCCACCTGGACACCATCGTGTGCAACCTGCTGGAGATGGCCCTGCTTTGGTAGGGGGCTTGGGCTGGATGATCTCCAGAGGTCCCTTCCAACCCCACCACTCTGGGGCTCTGTGGTATGGGACATGGCACTGGCCATGGGAAGGACAATGTGGGGGACAAATCTGAATGCCTGTCAGTGTCTGGGCTGCTCTGGTCACAGAGGTGGCCTAGCAAGGAGCAGCAGTGCTTGGAGAAGGAGGCTGTGAGGCTGGGAGAGGGGCCTGGAGACCCCTCAGCAAGCTGTCCCTCGGGTGACACAGCTCTGCCTGGCTGGGGACAGTGTCACTGTGCCTGAGGAGCAACGTGGTCAGTGGTGGCCTTACCCCAGAGCTCCAGGCTCCTGTGCTGGACGGGTGCACCCTGCAGATAAGGACCCAGCCCTTGAACTTGGCTCACCAGTCTCTGGGGCTTGGAGCCCAGCAGAGACCAGAGGCTTTGCTTGAGGTAGCTGGTGCTGCTGAGGAGCCGTCCTGTGATGCATCATCTCCAACCAGAGCTTTGAGCAGCGTGACTCTGAGCATTTAGTTCAGCAGGAATGATGAGCTCAGTGCCTGCCCCTGCTCTTCCCCTTGGGAGGAAGTTCCAGACCACCATGAGATCTCCTCTCAGTCTCCTCTTCAGCTTCTCCTCACGCAGCACAGCTCATGCACTGGGTGGGAGAGTCAGAGACAGCACCCACCCCTGCTCCCCTGCAGTGACCCCTGTACCGTGGCCATTGTGTAGCATCCCCATGCAAAGCCTCAGCAGCCACATCTGCTTGATGGTGGGCAGGAAGCTGAGCCACCTGGATCCCTGCCACAGTCCCTGAGGTCCTCCTGGCTCTCTGGTCCTCTGGTCTTTCCATGGTCATCATCCCAGCTCCTTCCTCATGGGGTGTGTGTCACCACCCAGGGAACCATAGAATCGTAGCGGCTGAAAAAGCCCTTTGAGCTCATCGAGTCCAACCATGAACCCAACACTGACCAGTCCCCTATGACTGACCCATGTCCCTCAGCACTGTGTCTACACGACTCTTCAATCCCTCCAGGGATGGGGACTCCACCACTGCCCTGGGCAACCCCTTCCAATGCCTCAGAACCCTTTCAGCAAAGAAATTCTTCCTCACATCCCATCTCAACTGCCCTGGCCACAACTGGAGCCCATTTCCTCTTGTCCTGTCCCTTGCTCCTTGGTTGAACAGACCCACCCCCACCTCTCTGCACCCTCCTCCAAGGGACTTGGACAGAGTCAGAAGGTCTCCCCTCAGCCTCCTTCTCTCCAGGGGTGACACCAGCTCCTGCTCCTCTCTCTGTGCTGCACTTGCTTTCCCAGCCCTGCACTGTGGGTTCTCCTGGCATCACCTGGGAGCAAACTCTGCCAGAGCTGGGCATCTCCAGCCGCCCTCCTCCTCTGTCCCTGTCCCCCCCTGTCCCCTGCGTGGTCTCTACAACGCTCCCGGTGCCAGACTGGAGGGACAGATGGGCTCTGCCTCCGCCTGGCTCCGCGCTCCTGGCTGGGAGACACCGCTTCCTGCTGCTTCCCACTCGGCAGCCTCTGCCGTGCGCTGTTCTCCCACCTTTGGCGCCAGCGAGGCGGGCAGCGAGCTCCGTTCTGCGCCCTCAGCACCCCCCCGAGCCACCCCCCCGAGTCACCGCCCTGCCCTGCAGCCCCTGCCCCACCCGGGACCCCCGCACCCCTGCCCGCTCCCTGGGGCTGCTGTGCCCACATCCCCCAGGAGTGTGAGCTCCACCACTGACCTGCCCCACAGAGAGCCCCACGGAGAGCCCCACAGCTGGGACTTGTGGTGGTTTCACCCTTCTGGCTGCACTCAGACGCAGTCGCTCTCTCACTCTCCCCCCTCTCCAGGGAGTTGGGGAGAGAACTGGGCAGAAAGAGCAAGGAGACTCATGGATTGAGGTAAAAACTATTTACTAATTAAAATAAATTGATAATGATAATAAGGAGGCTCCGAAGAGGAGGACTTGGGGTGCTGGGGGACCAGAAGCTCCACAGGAGGCAGCACCGTGCGCTGGCAGCACAGAGCCAATAACCGTGTCCTGGGCTGCACCCAGAGCAGCGTGGGCAGCAGGGCCAGGGAGGGGATTCTGCCCCTCTGCTCCGCTCTCCTGAGACCCCCCCTGCAGTGCTGCCTCCAGTGCTGGGGCCACCAACAGCACAAGGACATGGAGCTACTGGAGCCAGCCCAGAGGAGGCCACCAGGATGATGCCAGGGCTGGAGCAGCTCTGCTGTGAGGACAGGCTGAGAGAGTTGGGGCTGTTCAGCCTGGAGAAGAAAAGGCTCCAGGGAGACCTTCCAGTGGCCTCCCAGTACCTGAAGGGGCTCCAGGAAGGCTGGGGAGGGACTTTGGCCAAGGGCAGGGAGTGACAGAACAAGGGGAAATGGCTTGAAAGTGTCAGAGGGGAGATGGAGCTGAGATGTGAGGAAGAAATTGTTTGGTGTGAGGGTGGTGAGACCCTGGCCCAGGTTGGCCAGAGAAGCTGTGGCTGCTCCTCCCTGGAAGTGTTCTGGGCCAGGTTGGCTGAGGCTTTGAGCAACCTGGTCTAGTGGAAGGTGTCCCTGCTGCTGGCAGGGGGGTTGGCACTGGATGAGCTTTCAGGTCCCTTCCAACCCAACCCAGTCTGTGACTCTGTGACTCTGTAACAGTGATCACAGAATTTACAACTGAGTGATGCAAAACCAGGACAGGACTCACTGAGCCAGAGCCTGGCTGGCTGTGTGCTGGGCCAACCTCCGGGCTGCACACCAACACACTGACCTGCCTGACGTGCTTTGCACACCTGGTGTCACACCCAGGTATGACTTTGGAGGCTGAAGCTCAGCCAGGACCAGCACAGCAATGGTCATTCAGGGTTGTGTTCATAAGATTCTCATCTCTGCATGGACATAAACATGGGTCTGCTCCACAGGACTGGGTTGGGACTTCCCAAAGGGGCAGAAGGAGGGATGGCTTCCCAGTTCCTTGGGCTTGGAGCTACTGGAGAGTGTCCAGAGGAGGGACACAACATTGGGGAAGGGTTTAGAGGGGAAGGGTGTGAGGAGAGGCTGAAGGCACTTGGTGTGTTCAGCCTGGAGAAGAGGAGACTGAGAGGAGATCTCCTGGTGGTCTGGAACTTCCTCCCAAGGGGAAGAGGAGGGGCAGGCGCTGAGCTCTTCTCTCTGGCCACCAACGCCAGGAGCAGAGGCCATGGCAGGAAGATGTGGCAGGGGAGGGGGAGGTTGGCCATGAGGAAAAGGTTCTTGAGGCAGAGGGTGGTGGAGCACTGGCACAGGCTCCCCAGGGAGGTGCTGATGGATCCAAGGCTGACAAGATTCCAGCAGCATTTGGCCAAGGCCCTCAGGGACATGGTGTGAATGTTGGGACTGTCCTGTGCAGGGACAGGAGCTGGACTGGATGATCCTGGTGGATCCCTTCCAGCTCACAACATCTGATGATTCTGTGACCTCCTTTGGTGCCTGTTGTGGACCTGTTGCATGTACAGATGCTGGCAATGAGCCCTGTCCCTCACATTTAATTGCTCCCTGTGTCACTCAGCCACTATCTGCTTCCTTGACCTCCTCCAGGACCTGTTCACATCTCGTTTGGCTTAGGAGGGGTCCTCAGGGCAGTGAGCCCAGCACCCATCCCACCATCCTGTGCCAAGGGGGTGGGGTGGGTGCTCCATCCTGTGCATCTGTGACTTGTTCCTGTCACTGTGGGGCTGCAGGAACCGTCACAGCAGCAGCTCTGAGCTGCTCAGCCGAGGCTGGAGTCAGGCGGCCGGGGGATGCGTGGGCTTTGTGGGAACAGAGCGTTCCCGGCTCTCCAGGCTCCTGAGGGAGCCCAGGGAGTTTGCCAGGGAGGGCAGGCAGAGGGGATATGGGGACATGGGGACACACCAGGGAGGGCAGGCAGAGGGGATATGGGGACATGGGGACACACCAGGGAGGGCAGGCAGAGGGGGTATGGGGACATGGGGACATGCCAGTGAGGGCAGATGGAGGGGACACAGGGACATGCACGTGCAGGGGGTGGGAGGACACACCAGGGGGGGCAGTGGGGTGGGAGGGGGTGTCCCCACTGGGTGCACAGATGTCACCGGTCAGGGCAGGGTCCCTCCTTCCCCCCACAGCCACACCAAGGGTGCTGCTGAGGGGGACACATCACGGTGACAGGGACCCTGCACCCTGCTCCAGCCCTGCCCCAGGTCATCCCACCCACCCTGGCCAGGGCAGGCCGTGTCCCCCTGCCAGCGCCCCAGGCCTGGGTGGGCTCTGTCTGTCTGTCCGTCCGTCTGTCCGTCCGCCCGGCGCTGCTGCGGGCGGTGCTGCTGCTCTGCTCCCCCGGGGCCGGAGCTCCCGCAGGAAGGGAGAATCTCAGCCCAGACCAGGTGTTTCCTGACCCCCCTGACTGATCTGGAGGCACTTCCTGACCCCGCGGATGTGCACAGAGCCCAGAGCTGCTGGGGTGACCTTGGCTGAGGGCCAGGTGCCCACCAAGCCCCTCTGCCACCCCCCTCCTCAGCACGATGGGGAGGGGGGAAAATAAGATGGAACAAAACCCCCCAACTCCTGGGTCAGGACAAAGGCAGTTTAACAGAAACAAAGCAAAAGTGCTCGTGCAGGAGCAAAAGAAGAACAAAATCTTCTGTGCTTCCCATCAGCAGGTGATGTTTGGCCAATCCCAGGAAGCAGAAGCAGGGCTTGGTACGTGCAGCAGTTACCCTGGAGGACAAGTGGACAATGAATGTCCCCTCTGTTCCCCCTCCGTTCCCCTGGCTTTTATTTCTGAGCAGATGTTGTATGGTCTGGAGTATCCCTTTGGTCAGTCTGGGTCAGCTGTCCTGGCTGTGTCCCCTCCCAAGACCTTCCCCACCCCCAGCCTATTGAGGGGTGGGAAATGGTGGACAGACAGCCTTGATGCTGTGGAGCACTGCTCAGCAGGAACCAAACCACTGGTGTGTCACCAACACCTTAACAAACCACAGCACTCTGAGGGAAAATCAACTCCATCTCGGCCAGACCCAACCCAAACACAGAGTCCCAGAGTGGTGGGGTTGGAAGGGACCTCTGGAGATCATCCAGTCCAGCCCCCCTGCCAGGGCAGGGCCATCTCCAGCAGGTTGCACACGATGGTGTCCAGGTGGGTTTGGGATCTCTCCAGAGAAGGAGACTCCACAGCCTCTCTGGGCAGCCTGGCCCAGGGCTCTGGCACCCTCACAGCAAACAAGTTTCTCCTCATGTTTCACTGGAACCTCCTGTGCTCCAGCTTGTGCCCATTGCCCCTTGTCCTGTCCCTGGCCACCACTGAGAAGAGTCTGGCCCCATCCTCTTGTCACCCACCCTTTAGATATTGATCAACATTGATGAGGTCCCCTCTCAGGCTGCTCTTCTCCAGCCTCAACAGCCCCAGCTCTCTCAGCCTCTCCTCATCACAAAGATGCTCCAGCCCCTTCATCATCTCTGTGGCCTCCCCTGGACTCTCTCCAGCAGTTCCCTGTCCCTGTTGACCACGGGTTCACGTGCCCGTGCACAGACACACACACCCACGCGTGTGCACACAGGACCCCACGGCCAGACCCTGACCCAGGATGTCCATCCGTCCGTCCGTCCGTCCATCCCGGGCTGTGGCCTCAGCCCCGGGCAGGATGCCGGGAGCAGAGCGGGGCGGGGGCCTGGCCGGGGCCGGGGGTGTCCCCTTCCTGGCAGGAAAGGGGCCGAGCTGGCGGCCGGGGGTTTCCTGTGGCTCCAGCTCCGTGGGCGCCAGGAGCCCGAGCAGCCTGTGCTGGAGCACACGGGCCTGCGCCAGGTAACAGGCAGTGTGGGGCCGGGATGTGGGGCTGGGGTGTGGGGATGGGGTGTGGGACCCTGGCCACCCCCGAGCAGTGTGGGGCCAGGATGTGGGACTGGGATGTGGGGCTGGGATGTGGGACCCCCGGCCACCCCTGAGTAGTGTGGGGCTGGGCTGTGGGACCCCCGGCTATCCTCGAGCTGTGTGAGGCTGGGCTGTGGGGATGGGCTGTGGGAGCCCCATCGCCCCTGAGCAGTGTGGGGCTGGGCTGTGGGACCCCGACCCTCCCAAGCAGTGTGGGGCTGGGACCCCTGAGCAGTGTGGGGCTGGGTTGTGGGACCCGGGCCACCCCCGAGCAGTGTGGGGCTGGGCTGTGGGACCCTGACCCCCCAAGCAGTGTGGGGCTGGGACCCCCGCGCAGTGTGGGGCTGGGGCTCCTCTGCTCCTGCGGGGCTGTGCGCTGGGACAGCCCTGGGACGGGCAGCCCGGGACCCCCGGCCGGGCTGGGGCAGTGCTGGGACCGGGACCTGGCGTCAGTCGGGGCGGGGAGGGGGTCGGTTGCTCCGGGGCTTTGCCGTGGGCTCAGTGGGGCTGGACTGGCAGCACCAGGTTGGGCCACGGGTCTCGGCTGTGGGACAGTTCCCGCTGTGCCGTGGGGCAGGTCTGTGGGGAAACATGGGGGCAGAGCCGTGGGGCTGGACCGCGGG
This sequence comes from Caprimulgus europaeus, assembly GCA_907165065.1. The sequence goes on from OU015528.1 coordinate 81,985,232, forward strand.
GCAGCGTGGGGCCGGGCTGCCGGGCAGAGCCGTGGGGCTGGGTCGTGGGGCAGCACGGGGCAGGGCCATGGGGCAACACAGGGCAGAGCCGTGGGGCAGCGTGGGGCTGTGCTATAGGGTAGGTCTGTGGGGCAGCACGGGATAGGGCCGTAGGTTTGGTCCGTGGAGCAGAGCCGTGGGGCAGTGTGGGGCAGCGCCGTGGGTCCGGGCCGTGGCTGTGCCGGCACCGCAGGGTGCGGAGCCCCGTCCCGCGGACACACCCGCTCCGGGGAGCGCAGGGCCCGGCTGCGCGGGCGTGGGTGCCCCACGCGGGATGCGCTGCCCCAGCCCCGCCCGCCACCTCCTCCCGGGGCTGCCGGTGCGGGGGGCGGGGGGATAAGAGGCCGAGCCGGGGCTGAGCGCGGTCCCGCGGGACGGGACGGGGAGGGCGCTGGAGGGCGGCGGGGGGAGCCCGGGCAGCCGGAGCGCCGGGGAGCAGCGAGGGCGCGGAAACCCCCGGGGAGGGGGGGGTGCGGATACCGGTACCGGTGCCGCCGCCTCTGAAGTTTCCCTCCGCCCGCCCCTTCCCGCGCGCTCCGGCTCCCCGTTGCCATGACAACTCCTTAAACTAACACCCGCTGCTGGCGGCGGGGGCCGAGTTCGCGGAGGATCCGCCGCGCGCGCCGCTCCCCGCCCCGGCCCCGCCGCCCCCGCTCCGCTCCGCTCCCGCCGCCCCCGGCCCCGCCGCTATGGTGACTCGGGCCCCGCCGCCCCCCTCCGCCCCGCAGGTAACGAGCGGCCCCGGGGCGAGGGCGGGGGGCGCGGAGCGGGGTCAGCGCTGCCCGGGGATGGCGGTGCGGGCTCCCGCCGAGGGTCCGCGTCCGGGCGCGCAGGGGCGCGGAGGGGCGGCGGAGCCGGCCGGGGGGGGCTCTGCCCGGGGCTGGGGCCGCGGCGGGGGGCGGAGGCGGCTGCAGCCGCCCCGGGGCAGGTGGAGGCGGCCGGTTCGGGGGCTGTGCGGGACCGGGGGCTGTGCAGGGGCCATGGGGTGCGGAGCGGTGGGGCACAGGGCCGTGGGTGCTGTGGGGCCATGGGGTGCAGGGCTGTGAAGCCATGGGGCACAGGGCAGTGGGGTGCGGGGCCATGGGTGCTGTGCGGCCATGGAATACATGGCTATGGGGGGCGTGGGGCTATGGGGTGCAGGGTTATGGGGTGTGGGGCTGTGCAGTGCAGGTCTGTGGGGCCATGGGGGCCGTGGGGCTGTGGGGTGCAGTGCTGTGGGGCACGGGGCTGTGGGGTGTAGGGCTGTAGGGGGTGTGGAGTGCAGTGCTGTGGGGCACAGGACTATGGGGGCTGTGGGTTGCAGTGCTGTGGGGCACAGGGCCATGGGGGCTGTGGGGGCCAGGGGGCTGTGGGGTGCAGGTCTGTGGGGGCCATGGGGTGTGGGGGCCGTGGGGCTGTGGGGTGCAGGGCTGTGGGGACCATGGAGTGTGGGGTGCAGGGCTGTGGGGCACGGGGCCATGGAGTGCAGGGCCATGGGGGCTGTGGGGCACGGGGTTGTGGGGCGTGCAGGGAGCAGGGGCTGTGGTTTGCAGTGGGGTGCGTGTGCTGGGCGCGGGGCCGTGGGGTGCAGCCCCGTGTGTCGGGGCTGTGGTTTGGGGTTGGGTGCCCGTGCGGGGGGTTGGGGGCTGTGGTGGGCGGTTGGGTATTTGGGGTGTTTCGGGGAGGGGGGCTGGAGCTTGTGCCGGGGTGTATCCGTGGGGTGGCCACAGCTGGGGTTTGCAGTGGGATGTCCTGGGGGATCGGGGCCGTGGGGTGTCGGTGCTTTGGGACCGGAGCCGTGGCCAGGACTGGGGTGGCCGTTGGGGACAAGGGCTGTGATGGGCTTTGGGGCGCAGGGGCTGGGGGGCTGGTTTGGGGGCCAAGGGCTGAGATTTGCAGGGAGCTGAGTGTTCTCGGGGACGGATGCTGTGGTTTGCGGCGACACACGCGTGCGGGGAAGGGGGGGCGTGGTTTGTGGTGGGGGTCTGTGCGGGGAAGGGGGGCGTGGTTTGTGGTGGGGGTCTGTGCTGTGAAGGAGGGGCTGTGGTTTGTGGTGGGGGTCCGTGCGGGGAAGGGGGGGCTGTGCTGGGGAGCAGCAGCCCCCGGTAGCATTGCAGGTGGGCAGGGCGAGCGTTGGCGGTGGGGACGGTGCCACTTGCGGTTTGGGCAGGCAGGGGGCTCCTGGTGAAGGGTGGCCTTGCTTCTCCTGCCTGTGCCGTTGCTTTTGGCACTTACCTGTGGTCCTGGTGTCCCTGTGCGATCAGGTGTACCTGCCCTCGGGGCTTTGCACACACCCAGGTGTGATGCTCTGAGCAGGGTTTGTCTGTGTGCTCCTGTCCCTGTGTGGGCACAGTGTGTGCAGTGAGTCCCCTCCAGCCCGGGCTGTCACCGCTGAGGAGCTGTTCCTGGGCTCGGGGTGCGCTGGACACTCCTGTGCACGGGATTCGGGGGGTTTGGTTCTTGTGTCGGGGTCTCAGCTTGTGGTTTTCCCTGTCCCCTGATGTCTTGGGGAACTGGTGGAAAAGTGGGAGTCTGCTCCTCTCCTGCTCGTCCCAAACTGGGCCAAGGAAGCAGGAAACTCCAGAGCTGGGTTTGACTGTGCAGGGACTGGCACCCCCGGGCACTCCTGTCCCTCGGGGTGCCAGCGTGCAGGGAGCAGTGGGTCTGAGCACATGGGGTTGCAGCAGGAGCTGTACCTGCTCCTTCTTGCCTTGGTGTCTGTGGCCAGGGATCCTCAAAGCCTTCAGTGATGTCAGGGTTGGACCTGTCAGGCACCTGTGAGGAACACAGAGGTGAGGCTGGCTTTGTGACCGTACCTGTGGCAAGGTGTGGTGGAAGGTGTCTCGCTGTGTCAGGGCACGGACCTTCCTTCAGCTGTTGGGTGTAAGGAGAGGAGCTGAGGCCTCGGGCACTGAGCTCTGCAGGGCTCTGGTCTTCTCTTGGCCAAGGTTCCTCGCAGGGTGTCCTGGTCCAGGGTGTCCCATGGCTCTTGGTCAGTGGCTGCTTGGCCAGTGACGCTTCCTGCAAACACGGGCGTTGCACAAGAGCCCGTGGGGTGGGAGCAGGAGACCTTGGGGCTGCGTGGAGTGGGCTTTGCTTGGGTGTGGGCGATCAGCTTTGGGGTTCAACCTGCCTGGGGACAGCGTGGGGCAGGGATGGCTCCTCCCTGGGTCTGTCCCCTCAGAAAAAACTTTATAAACTTCACTAGAAACTTCTGTTGTCATTCTGTCTCGATAGTGACATGTGGGTCATGGAGACACCCCAGGACAAGGCTCCATTGTCCCTTTTCACACCAACATTTGGGTGCCTGACAGAGCCCTCGTGCGTTTCGCACCTGCACCGCGGCCCTCGGCGGGGCTTTGCTGATTGCACCAAACTTGCAAGAAACGTGGTAAAAGCTGCTGAGGGCACCAAAGGGGCACAAAGGAGAACGTGCCCAGGTCCTGCTTTCAGCCAGGAACAGTTTCTTTTTGGTGCTGTGCAGCACGTGACGCCTAAATATTCACACAGCACCCAAGGACTGTGCTGGTGTTGGTGTCATGGTGTGAACAACAGATCTGTGCTGCTTGTGTTTTGTACCGTGTTGTTCACATGCTAACACTCACACTCACACTCACACTCACACTCACACTCACACTCACACTCACACTCACACTCACACTCACACACTCACACACTCACACACTCACACTCACACTCACACACTCACACTCACACACTCACACTCACACACTCACACTCACACACTCACACTCACACACTCACACTCACACACTCACACTCTCTCACACTCACACACACTCACAGCTCGCTGCAGAATGTTCTGCTGAGGTTTCCACCAGCTGGAAATGATTGCAGCTGCCTCCGCACCGGGGTGTGTAAGTGCAGCGTGCACACAGTGAGACACGTGTGTGCAAGGGCTGAGGAGCTGAGCACAGGGCTGTGGGGTGGGAGGGGGCAGCTTGGGGTCCCCGTCCTGTCTCGCTGAGCGCCGCAAAAATGTGTGTGAAGCCGGGGGGGTTCTGGTGGGGTCCTGACCAAGGGACTGCAGGAGCCTGGGGGGATCCCAGAATCCCAGAGTGGTGGGGTTGGAAGGGACCTCTGGAGATCATCCAGTCCAACCCCCCTGCCAGAGCAGGGCCATCTCCAGCAGGTTGCACACGATGGTGTCCAGGTGGGTTTGGGATCTCTCCAGAGAAGGAGACTCCACAGCCTCTCTGGGCAGCCTGGCCCAGGGCTCTGGCACCCTCACAGGAAACAAGTTTCTCCTGCTCCTGCTTCCTACCTTCAGGTCTGAGGAATGGTCCAGGGATGGGCCACAGCTGGGAGGTCACGTCAGGAGGACTGGCCACCCCACACTGCTCCTGGCTCCTGCCCCGCTCTCCCTTTGCGTGGGGGATGAGGAGGAGCTGCGAGGGGAACCCAAGGAGCAGAGGGAGCAGAGCTGTGGGGCAGGGAGAGGGTCCCCTCCTGGGACCAGCCATGCCCTGCCCTGCTCCATCCTCCTTCCCCAGCCCAGTGCTGACCACTAGCCCAGAGGTGGAATCTGGTGGTCCAGCTCTGCCCTTGGCACCAGGCACACCAGGAGCAGGAGCTGTGGGGTGCAGCGGGGGCTCGGCAGCCCCGTGGGGGGCTGGCAGGGCTGTGGGGCAGGAACCCCCCCTCTGCCAGCGTGGAGCAGAGGGAGGCTGCGCAGCTCCAAGGAGTACAGAGAGTAAATTGCCATCCCACTCCCGAGCTCTGTCACTGTGACAACAGGCACAGCTCCGGTTCACAGCCGCGGCTCCCGTTGGCAGCGTGGGAAGGGCCGGCAGCGCTGCTGCCACTGGGGAAGTCTCTGAAGGATCAGCCCAGGCGTGCAGGGGATGGGGTGGCTGTGCCAGTGCCAGGGGCCAGGCTGCCCACCTCGCTGTGGGGAGCAGAAGGAGCGGGGAGCTGTGTAACCCAAGAAGCAGGTCGAGCAGGAGACTCTGCTCTCATTAAATATTGAAAGGTCTCCTCTGGCAGCAGCGCGTCCTCCCCTCGCTGGCAGCAGCTCTGTCACTCTGTGCTTCTGGATGTTGTGTGGACTCAGCTGTCACTTCTCTGAGAGGCCCAACCTGCAGTGTGATGTCCAGTGCTGGGGCCACCAACAGCACAAGGACGTGGAGCTACTGGAGCCAGTCCAGAGGAGGCCACCAGGATGATGCCAGGGCTGGAGCAGCTCTGCTGTGAGGACAGGCTGAGAGAGTTGGGGCTGTTGAGCCTGGAGAAGAGAAGGCTCCAGGGAGACCTTCCAGTGGCCTCCCAGTACCTGAAGGGGCTCCAGGAAGGCTGGGGAGGGACTTTGGCCAAGGGCAGGGAGTGACAGAACAAGGGGTGATGGCTTGAAAGTGGCAGAGGGGAGATGGAGCTGAGATGTGAGGAAGAAATTGTTTGGTGTGAGGGTGGTGAGACCCTGGCCCAGGCTGGGCAGAGAAGCTGTGGCTGCTCCTCCCTGGAAGTGTTCTGGGCCAGGTTGGATGAGGCTTTGAGCAACCTGGTCTAGTGGAAGGTGTCCCTGCTGCTGGCAGGCGGGGTGGGACTGGATGAGCTTTGAGGTCCCTCCCAACCCAACCCAGTCTGGGATTTATGGTTTGATGACTCTGGGTGGGAACGGGGCTGTGCAGAGCCCAGGATGGTGCAGTGGGACCATCAGTGCCAGCTTGTCACCACAGTGAGCCCCTCCCTGGGCAGAGCTGAGTCCCCAGGGCTATGGAGGGTTTGCTCCCCACAAACAGCCTCCAGCCCCCCACGGCCAGGCCGGGCAGTTGTGCTTCCTCTGGAAGGAGCTGGTTCCTTGGAAGGAGCTGGTTCCTTGGGTCTCTCTTTCATGCCAAGGTGGATGATGCTGTGAGCTCCAGAACAGCAGAGAGACCTCGGTGGGCAGGGGTGGGTTTGGTGGTCCACACTGAGACACCCTGGGGTGAGATTTGGTTCAGGGCTGAGGTTCTCCCCAGGACAGCGCCGATGGGTCCTGCGCTGGGTCCCACCTCCCTACGGCTGCTCCCCAACTTGGGGACCGTGGGGCTCCCCCTCCCCGGGAAAGCCTGGCATTCCTGGAGCAGTTCAGACTTCCAGGTCTGGATTCTTCTGCTTTTTATAGACATCCTCAGGGGAGAGCAGAGAATGGCAGGAAACGTGACGGCCCCGCAGGCGCTCGGCCCTGGACGCTATTGTTCAGCGCTGGGGGAAGCCACGGGCAGGGCTGCCCAGGGGACCTTCTCCTGCCTGGAGGAGGCTCAGCAGAGGCTCAGCCATGTCCTGACAGTGTGACATCATGTTTCCTGGCCTTGGGAGGAAGGGACAACAGCTCCTGGCGTGCGTGTGGATGCAGGACATCGCATACTGGGGCTTGGGGGCTGCAGGCTGTGCCCCTTCCTTGGTGTCTCCTGCTCCTCTGTAGGGGTGCAGATCCCTGGAGCTGTGGTAGGAGCTGGGATGTGATGGTCATACTGGAGCTGGCCCTGACTGTCTGCTGACCTCCAGCCTGAGTCCCATGGGAGCAGCTATGCCCAACCAGGCTGTGCCATGGCCAGACCAGAGGCTGAGCTTGGTCTTGCAGAGCTTGGTCTGCTTGTGGCACCTCAGCCCTTGACCTGGGTCTGTGGTTGCCATTGAGTCTATGGTTGAACTCGATGATCTCAAAGGTCTTTTCCAACCAAATGATTCCCTTGCTGGGGAAGGCTTTGTCTGTGTTTCTCGTTTGGAGGAGCTGGAATGGATTCCTTGATGATGCTTGTGAGAGGGACCAAGTGGCATCGTCCCTTTGTGGGGTCAGGGCCCCAGGAGACCTCAGGAGGTGGAAACGGGCACGTCCCCTCAGGATGAACCCTGATCACAGGCATTGGGTGTCCCAGCTGCCCTGTCATAACCTCATGGACATCTCTCTGTGCAGAGGGGCATTCCCACAACCCTCCTGAGCCAAGAGTCTCCAGATGCTTCCCAGCTCTGTCTTGGGGACAGTTTTACTGCCAGTCACTTGTCATTTCTGATCATGTCGTGTTTGTTAGAGTGCTGGGAGCCAGCTGCTGTGGCCACTGCAAGAAGCAGTCCTGGCCTCTTGTCCCAGGAAGAGAAGCAGCTGAATGAGAAGCAGGGGACCTGGACACGGGTGGTGAGGGGGTCAGATGTAGACAAGCGAAGGGCAGAGCCACCAGTCATGAGCCAGAGGAGGAACAGCCTCCCTGGAGCTCCCCCCAGCCTGGACAAGGACCCCCTGGCTGCACAGACAGCAGGGACCTTGGGGACTGTGGGGCTGGGACCTGGGTGCTGTGCATGCTGCAGTGTGAACGCATCACAGATCATTTGCATAATTTATTCTTCCGTGAAGAGTTTAATTGATCAGGGCCAATAATAAACTCATGAATCTCCTGTGCTGCTATCAGGCCTGGGAGAGGGTGCTCACATGATAAGCATTTAATTTCTCTCCTGAGCTGCTTCCCATGCACACTGGTGCCTTTGAGGGCCTTGTGCTGGATGTGTCTTCCCATGGTCAACATCCCACCGAGCTCTCCTCACCTGGGGACAGAACAGATGGTGCTTGAGAGACCCAGCTCAGGAGAAGCCCAGGAGGTTGTGGTGCTGGCCCAGATCTGCTCTAGAGGTCAGGGTGGGATGGAGACTGGAAAAAAAGGAGGCTGAGGGGAGACCTTGTGGCTCTGTCCAAGTCCCTTGGAGGAGGGTGGAGAGAGGTGGGGGTGGGTCTGTTCAAGCAAGGAGCAAGGGACAGGACAAGAGGAAATGGGCTCCAGTTGTGGCCAGGGCAGTTGAGATGGGATGTGAGGAAGAATTTCTTTGCTGAAAGGGTTCTGAGGCATTGGAAGGGGCTGCCCAGAGCAGTGGTGGAGTCCCCATCCCTGGAGGGATTGCAGAGTCGTGTAGACACAGTGCTGAGGGACATGGGTCAGTCATAGGGGACTGGTCAGTGTTGGGTTCATGGTGGGACTCCATGATCTTAAAGGTGTTTTCCAACCACTGTGACTCTGTGGGATGGAGACAGTGCAGATGACAGCCAGGAGGAACAGCCATCGTGCTGGAGACTGAGCTGGTGCTGGGAGCTGATCTGCAGTTCAGAGCCACCCATGGGGACCACCTCAGTGCCCTGGCCCACTGCTGGCACTGCCTGGGAGAGCTGGGGACAGGCTGGGGACCGGCTGAGGGGTCCTCCTGCTGCACAGCCCCACCAGACTGTGGCTGCTGGTAACTTTGGTTGTATCCTCACCTGCAGAAACCTCTCGATCTGGCTGGGAACTTGCACTGTCCTGGGCCTCAGGGGCTTCCTGCAGCCGTGAGCTCCAGCATCTGCTCACGGGCTGTGGAGAGCTGGTTCCTCCTCTCAGCCCGTGATCCCACGACACTTCCTGCTGCCCCTGTGCTGTGAGGTGAAAAGAGCAGAGGTGTCATCTCCTTTCTGCAGCCTGGTCAGGATGTTCCAGCCTCTTGTCCCTGTCCCTTCTTATTCGCCTCCTTCTGAGGCAGCAATCTCTGCTCTCTCCCTCCTCCTCCTCTTCCTCCCATCTCCTGGGGATGTTTTGCTCCTATAAATCATAAAATCCCAGACTGGTTTGGGTTGGAAGGGACCTGAAAGCTCATCCAGTCCAACCCCCCTGCCAGCAGCAGGGACACCTTCCACTAGACCAGGTTGCTCAAAGCCTCATCCAACCTGGCCGAGAACACTTCCAGGGAGGAGCAGCCACAGCTTCTCTGCCCAACCTGGGACAGGGTCTCACCACCCTCACACCAAACAATTTCTCCCTCACATCTCAGCTCCATCTCCCCTCTGCCACTTTCAAGCCATCACCCCTCGTCCTGTCACTCCCTGCCCTTGGCCAAAGTCCCTCCCCAGCCTTCCTGGAGCCCCTTCAGGTACTGGAAATCTCATTCCTGCACGTGAAATGTGTGCAAGAAATGTCACCAACTCTCATGTCCTGCCACTCTGCTCCTCCCAACCCAGAAGTGCCCAATCATCCCCGTTTTGATGCCAGCAGTTCTCCAGAACTTTCCCTTTTAGACCTGGTACTTCCATGGCCTGGCAGCTGTCCTCTGCTCCTCTGGCCATTCTGAGGAGGGTCTCAAAGAGCAGAGCTTGTCCCCTTCTTATGACATGTGGGGCTGTGCCCAGGGTGGTGATGGCTGTGCCCAGGGTGATGGCTGTGCCCAGGGTCGTGGTGGCTGTGCCCAGGGTGATGGTGGCTGTGCCCAGGGCAGTGGTGGCTGTGCCCAGGGTGATGATGGCTGTGCCCAGGGCGGTGGTGACTGTGCCCAGGGTGGTGGTGGCTGTGCCCAGGGCAGTGGTGGCTGTGCCCAGGGCAGTGGTGGCTGTGCCCAGGGTGGTGGCTGTGCCCAGGGCAGTGGTGGCTGTGCCCAGGGTGATGATGGCTGTGCCCAGGGCGGTGGTGACTGTGCCCAGGGCGGTGGTGACTGTGCCCAGGGTGGTGGTGGCTGTGCCCAGGGTGATGGCTGTGCCCAGGGCAGTGGTGGCTGTGCCCAGGGCAGTGGTGGCTGTGCCCAGGGTGATGATGGCTGTGCCCAGGGCGGTGGTGACTGTGCCCAGGGCGGTGGTGACTGTGCCCAGGGTGGTGGTGGCTGTGCCCAGGGTGGTGGCTGTGCCCAGGGTGGTGGTGGCTGTGCCCAGGGCGGTGATGGCTGTGCCCAGGGTGGTGGCTGTGCCCAGGGCGGTGATGATGGCTGTGCCCAGGGCGATGGTGGCTGTGCCCAGGGCGATGGTGGCTGTGCCCAGGGTGATGATGGCTGTGCCCAGGGTGGTGATGGCTGTGCCCAGGGCAGGGGTGGCTGTGCCCAGGGCGATGGTGGCTGTGCCCAGAGTGGCGGTGGCTGTGCCCAGGGTGGTGGTGGCTGTGCCCAGGGCGGTGATGGCTGTGCCCAGGGTGGTGGTGGCTGTGCCCAGGGTGATGGTGGCTGTGCCCAGGGTGGTGGCTGTGCCCAGGATGATGGTGGCTGTGCCCAGGGTGATGGCTGTGCCAGGCCTGACAGTGGTGGGGTGGGAGGGCTGGGGGTGGTCTCTGCCCTTGCCTGGCTTTGGACCAGGCTCTGTGCTGCAGCGAGGGGTTTGGGATGGTGTGTGGGGTGCTGTGTAGGGGTCCCAGCCTGTGCCACCCTGTGCCCAGGGATGTCACACCTCAGCCCTAAGCCCTACAAAGCTGAGCTCCTCGAGGTTTGATGTCCCTGCCCCACTGCCTGCCCTGCTCAGTCTTGCTATTTTCTTCTTCTTTTCCCCCAAGTAACCAGTGATAGAACAAGAGGAAAGGGCCTCAAGTTGTGCCAAGGGAGGTTCAGTTTGGATGTCAGGAAAAATTTCTTCATCAAAAGGTCATCAGACACTGGGACAGGCTGCCCAGGGCAGTGGTGGAGTCCCCATCCCTGGAGGGGTTTAAAAGCCGGGCAGACGAGGTGCTCAGAGATCTGGTTCAGTGGTGGACAGGGACAGTTGGACTCCAAGATCTCAAAGGTCTTTTCCAACCCAATGATTCTGTGATTCTCAATGCTGAGGGACAGGAGAGAGACTTGGCTCACTGTGGTCACTATATGTCCAGGCAGGACACACACACTCGTGCCCTGTGCTGTTTTGTTCAGGTCCTACACAAACACCTGTGCTGGTTTCCTCTGTTTTCTCCTGGCCCAGGTGTCCTTGAACTTCTCCCAAGAGAGGAGTCCCTGGGGCAGTGGCAGCTGTGTCCGGAGCGTGGTGGGGTGGCCCCATGGGACCTCAGCAGCCTCGTTTCACAGAGGCACACAAGAGCTGCTGAGGTTTCCAGGTGCCTCCTGGTGTCTGTGGTCCCTCTGCCCGTGGAGGCTGGAACAATATCTGCTAAAACATTGAAATCCTGGTGGCACCCGGCTGCCCAGGTGGCCCAGCATGAGCTCCCTGCAAAAAGGGGGTCCTGGCCACGGCCCCTTCCCCCCGCAGCACCCTGGACTCACTGCCCCAGCTGCAGCACAGCAGCCGTGCTCCAGGAAATCCCAACTCATCCAGTTTTGATGTTCCCCAGCAGAGCAGCCACATCAGCCACGCACCCAGAGAGGAGCTGTGGTGGGAAGGGAGGAGGGGGAGCACGCAGGCTCCCAGCACAGGAGGGAGCAGAGACCTTGTGGATCCACTGCTCTCCTCTCGTGGCTGCCTGTGGCTGTTCCCAAATGTAGCCTGGGGCACTGCCATGGCATCTCCTGGAGGTGGGCTCAGCTGGGCCCTGGGCTGCTGGCGCTTATCTCAAACCAGAGGGTCAACCCCGTGGAGGAGCTGACCCTCACAGCTCCAGCCTGTCCTGCTTTCAGGCTGCATCCCACCCAGGACTCTGCCTGGGAGCAGATGGGACAGGGTGGGAGAGGTGCTCCAGGACCCCAGTGACCCAGGGTGGGAGAGGTGCTCCAGGACCCCAGTGACCCAGGGTGGGAGAGGTGCTCCAGGACCCCACTGACCCAGGGTGGGTGAGGTGCTCCAGGACGCCACCCTGGTGAGAACCCCAGTGACCCAGGGTGGGAGAGGTGCTCCAGGACCCCAGTGACCCAGGGTGGCTGCACCCACCTTCCCTGGCGCCTGGTCCCCGCTGTTCTCGGGGGAAGCTGCGTTGCCCTCACGCGTGGTCTCGCCGAGCGGTGCTGTGGGGCCACTGGAGGTGTGGGGCTGCTGGTCCTCCCGCCTCCCTGGGCACGGGGCAGAGCCCCCATAGCTCTCCTCGGTGGCAGCAGGCCTGCCTGTCCCTAGGGTGGGGTGGGCTCATGTGGGCAGGGGTCTCGGGGTGCTTCTGGGTGCATTGGGAGCCCAGGGATGCTCTGCTGTGGCTGGGCAATGGGTGCCAGCACAAGGTGCAGGTGACCTTGTCTCTGTCCCTGGTGTCCTGTGGCAGGTTTGCTCTGGGGACACTGTCCTTCCCAGCCCCGTGGGTTCCACACCTCCCTGCTGTCCTGAGGTGGGATCTGTGTGTGCCCTGCGCTGCTCTGACGCTGTCTTTGCTCTCTCTTGTCCCCAGGTTGATGAAGAGGGAGTGCTGTGACCCCGTGCCACTCGTTCCAGGTAAGCTCTGTTCTCACCATCCCCTTCTGCCTTTGGAAACACCCTGGATCTCTGACGGGAGGTGGAGGGGTGATTGCTCAGGCTGGTGAGGGCCCTGCAGCCTTGTCCTGGGAGGGGGTGGCTGGTCTGGGGCAGTGGGGATGGGGACCTGGCTGTGGTGCTCAGGAGCAGCTGCCTGGAGAGCTGAGAGCAGGAATAGGGCTTGTGAGGCCTGGAAAAGGGTGTCAGGGCTCAGGCTGGAGGGGACAGGACGTGTTCAGGCAGGCTGCAGGTGATGCAGAAGCAGTCAGAGGCAGGGGTAGGTCATTGCTACCTGACGTGCTTTAAGGAGGCATCAAGAGGAAGGGTCCTGGGGACACTGGGTGACTGGGTCTGCCTGAGCCCATCCAGCTGGGATCCAGGGTGCCCACTCTGATGGGATCCCCCCAGCCCCACCCAGCTGGGATCCAGGGTGCCCACTCTGATGGGATCCCCCCAGCCCCACCCAGCTGGGATCCAGGGTGCCCACTCTGATGGGATCCCCCCAGCCCCACCCAGCTGGGATCCAGGGTGCCCACTCTGATGGGATCCCCCCAGCCCCACCCAGCTGGGATCCAGGGTGCCCACTCTGATGGGATCCCCCAGCCCCACCCAGCTGGGATCCAGGGTCTCTGGGACAGGTACCACTGGTCTCCAAAGACAGGAGGGTTCCTGGGCATCACACTGGTGTGGGTGCTTTTTCCAGCCCTGGCTGCTCAGATGCTGTGAGGACACCTGAGCCCTGCCTGAGGACACCAGACCCTCGGCTGTGATGTACTGTCTGTCCCCAGCACCGGTGTGGCTGGTGCTCGTGTCACCCCAAGCTGTGCTCACGGACTAGGTGCTGCTCTACAGACCAGGGCAAGGTCTTGGTGGGAGCTGGGTACAAACGTGCAGTGTGTTGTGAAAGGGGTTTTCTCTGGTGGCATTGAGTCCTTTAGTCTTCTGGTGCTGCCTCTGTGCCTGCTGCCAGGTGAGCACCAGGGGAGCTGCAGTGCCACGTCCTGAGGCCACCCAGCTCCGTCTGCACAGTGAACCTGCAGCACCAGTGCTGGCGGGTGCCAGAGCTCCTGTCCCACACAGGGAAGCAAAGCCATGGTGGGTGCCCCTACCCCCAGGAGAGGTGGAGAGCAGCCCTGCAGAGAGGGACCTGGGGGTTCTGCTCCATGGCAAGTTGAACATGAGCCAACAGTGTGTCCTGGCAGCCCAGAGGGACCCCCGTGTCCTGGGGGCACCCAGCCCTGCACTGGAGCCGGGCCAGGGAGGGGATCGTCCCACTCTGCTCTGCACTGGGGCGGCCTCAGCTCCAGCACTGGGGGCAGCTTGGGCACCACGGGAGAAAAAGGATCTAAAGCTGCTGGAGAGTGTCCAGAGGAGGGACACAACACTGGGGAAGGGTTTAGAAGGGGAAGGGTGTGAGGAGAGGCTGAAGGCACTTGGGTTGTTCAGCCTGGAGAAGAGGAGACTGAGAGGAGATCTCATCATGGTCTGGAACTTCCTCCCCAGGGGCAGAGGAGGGGCAGGCGCTGAGCTCTTCTCTCTGGCCACCAACGCCAGGAGCAGAGGCCATGGCAGGAAGATGTGGCAGGGGAGGGGGAGGTTGGCCATGAGGAAAAGGTTCTTGAGGCAGAGGGTGGTGGAGCACTGGCACAGGCTCCCCAGGGAGGTGCTCATGGCCCCAAGGCTGACAAGATTCCAGCAGCATTTGGCCAAGGCCCTCAGGGACATGGTGTGAATGTTGGGCTTGTCCTGTGCAGGGACAGGAGCTGGACTGGATGGTCCTGGTGGGTCCCTTCCAGCTCACAATGTTCTGTGATTCTAAACCCCAGGATGCCAGGGCAAGGGCAGCGCCTGGATGTGGGCAGGGGAGGGATGAGCAGCTGCTGGGGGTGAGTGTGGAAGGGCCAGAGGGAGCAGAGGGCAGCCAGAGCTACGCTGGGGACAGGGAACCATGAGGGACAACAGGAGAGTGGAGCAGGGAATCTGCTGCCCAAAGCTGTGGAGAAGCAGCTCGAGCTGTGTGACACGGGAGAGATGTCCCGTGGGAGTGGGAGATGGCGAATGAAAAACATCTGTCCTTGACCTGGGGCTGGGCTGTCCCCTCCCTGCCTCATGGTCTCTATGTGGTGGTGGCTCCAGTGTCCTGCCCCAAGTCCTGCGCTGGCCTCTGGGTGCTCCTTTGAGCAGCTCCTCTCATCCATCTCCACAGGGGTTTCTGGGTGCCCAGCAAGGACCCCAGCCCCTACCTGGAGGGTCTGGCTGATGCTGTTTCTGCTCCAGCTGTGCCCAACTGGAGCATGTCCCTGAGAGTCTGTGCCCACCTGGAGTGTGTCCTCAAGGGTCTGTGCCCACCTGGAGTGTGTCCCTGAGGGCCTGTGCCCACCTGGACCGTGTCCCTGAGGGTCTGTGCCCACCTGGAGTGTGTCCCTGAGGGCCTGTGCCCACCTGGAGCGTGTCCTCAAGGGTCTGTGCCCACCTGGAGCGTGTCCCCAACAGTCTGTGCCCAGAAGATGGGGAATTTTAGGGTTGTGGAGATGGGGGAGCTCCTCAGGCCATATGGAAACTCTCCTGGCCGTGTCCTGTGGTCTCCAGGATCTGCTGCAGTGAGGCACCAGTTGTGCAGGTGTGGGCAGAGACAGGGAGCCAGAGTGGGGGTGAATGACGGGCTCTGCTGCCTGCCCCCCGCCTGGGGCTGTTGATTTTGGGGGGAAAGGAGCATTTTGCGGAAAAACTTCTTTACTTGGCGGGTGCCAGAGCCCTGGGCCAGGCTGCCCAGAGAGGCTGTGGAGTCTCCTTCTCTGGAGAGATTCCAAACCCACCTGGACACCATCGTGTGCAACCTGCTGGAGATGGCCCTGCTCTGGCAGGGGGGTTGGACTGGGTGATCTCTTCCAGCCCCACCAGTCTGGGCCTCTGGGGTTCTCCCTGTGCACTGGGCAGGCTGAGCTGCAGCGTGGAGCTCCGGGGGGAAGGTTTGGAACCCAGAGGATGGAGCTGAGGACCCACGCGATGCTGGCGGGCAGCAGTGGGTGCTTTTCCTGCCTTCAGCAGGCGCCCCCCAGCCTCAGCTTGGTTCCCGGACCCCTGAAGTGCGCTGCCACTTCACCCTGTAAATCCCCCGGGTAATTCGGGCTGCCCGTGCCGCGGGGGCTGAGCTGCGCGTTCCCGTGCGGGGCTGGATGTGCTGCGGGGGCTGAGCTGCGCGTTCCCGTGCGGGGCTGCCCGTGCCGCGGGGGCTGAGCCGCGCGTTCCCGTGCGGGGCTGGGTGTGCTGCGGGGGCTGAGCTGCGCGTTCCCGTGCGGGGCTGGATGTGCTGCGGGGGCTGAGCTGCGCGTTCCCGTGCGGGGCTGGGTGTGCTGCGGGGGCTGAGCTGCGCGTTCCCGTGCGGGGCTGGATGTGCTGCGGGGGCTGAGCTGCGCGTTCCCGTGCGGGGCTGGGTGTGCTGCGGGGGCTGAGCTGCGCGTTCCCGTGCGGGGAGTTGCTGTACCATGCTGTGCCATACTGTGCCATGCTGTGCTGTGCTGTACCGTGCCATGCTGTGCTGTGCCGTGCCGTGCTGTGCCGTGCTGTGCTGTGCTGTACCGTGCCATGCTGTGCCATGCTGTGCCATGCTGTGCCATGCTGTGCCGTGCTGTGCTGTGCCGTGCTGTGCCATACTGTGCCGTGCCATGCTGTGCTCTGACCTGGTCCTCCTCGTTCTGCAGCAGAACAGCAGATCCCACTGGGAGCTGGCCCCCCCCGTGGAGCTGGGTTTGGCCAAGGCAATCCCTGTTGCAGGGCTGTGTGCCCAGCCCTGAGGGTGAAGGACCCTGCTACAGCAGGAGCACAAGTCTGTGGGAGGCTTCTCGGCGTCTGCACGAGCCTGTGGCTGGGTCAGGAGCCTGGCCCAGTCCTGTCCCGCTCTGTCCTGGCCGTGACTGCCCGTCTGGCTGCTGCCTGGAGCCCCTGCCCTGACTCTCCATCGCTCGAGGCAGCACCTGAGCAGCAAGACTGGAAGAAGCACCCACACCAGTATGATATCGAGGAGCCCTCCTGTCTTCTGAGACCACTGATACTTGCCCAGGTGGCCAAGAAGGCCAAGGGCATCGTGGCCTGGATCAGTACCAGTGTGGCCAGTAGGAGCAGGGCAGTGCTGGTCCCCCTGCACTGGGCACTGGTGAGGCCGCAGCTGGAGTGCTGGGTTCAGTGTTGGGCCCCTGAGTCCAAGAAGGACCTGGAGGTGCTGGAGCGTGTCCAGAGAAGGGAACGGAGCTGGGGAAGGGTCTGGAGCACAAGTGTGCTGAGTTCCCGGCTGAGGGAACTGGGGGTGCTGAGCCTGGAGAGAAGGAGGCTGAGGGGAGACCTTCTGGCTGTGTCCAAGTCCCTGCAAGGAGGGTGCAGAGAGGTGGGGGTGGGTCTGTTCAAGCAAGGAGCAAGGGACAGGACAAGAGGAAATGGGCTCCAGTTGTGGCCAGGGCAGTTGAGATGGGATGTGAGGAAGAATTTCTTTGCTGAAAGGGCTCTGAGGCATTGGAAGGGGTTGCCCAGGGCAGTGGTGGAGTCCCCATCCCTGGAGGGACTGAAGAGTCGTGTAGACACAGTGCTGAGGGACATGGGTCAGTCATAGGGGACTGGTCAGTGCTGGGTTCATGGTTGGACTCGATGAGCTCAAAGGGCTTTTCCAACCCAGGCAGTTCTGGGGTTATGGGATTTCTGCCAGTGCAGCAGCTCTGCCCGGTGCTGTCTCTGCAAGGTGGGACAGGGCTGGAGGCAGGGCCAGGCAGGGTGCGGGTGCGGGTGCAGGGTGTGGGTGCAGGGCGCGGGTGCAGGGTGTGGGTGCAGGGTGCGGGTGCAGGATGCGGGTGCAGGTGCAGGGTGCAGGGTGTGGGTGCAGGGTGTGGGGTGCGGGGTGCGGGTGCAGGATGCGGGTGTGGGTGCAGGGTGTGGGTGCAGGATGCGGGTGCAGGGTGCAGGATGCAGGTGCGGGGTGCGGGTGCAGGGTGCAGGGCGCGGGTGCAGGGCGCGGGTGCAGGGTGCGGGTGCAGGGTGCGGGTGCAGGGTGCGGGTGTGGGTGCAGGGTGTGGGTGCGGGTGCAGGGTGCGGATGCAGGGTGTGGATGCAGGGTGTGGGTGCAGGGTGCGGATGCAGGGTGCGGGTGCAGAGTGTGGGATGCAGGGTGTGGATGCAGGGTGTGGGTGCAGGGTGCGGGTGCAGGGTGCGAGTGCAGGGTGCGGGTGCAGGGTGCAGGGCGCGGGTGAGGGTGCGGGGATGCCATGCGGTGCCAGAGGCGATTAGCGGCTCGGTGCCAGACGGACAGATGGAGGCAGCAGCTTTATCCTATTAGCCCGGGGCTCAGCGGGAGGGGCGGAGCGGGGTGTCCCGGCCGGCTGCTCCGGGGGTGCTCTGGGCTCCCGCAGCCCCAGGATGTTTTTCTGGGGTGGCAGCCACCGGGCACCAGCTCTGGAGAGCGTCTGCACCCGGGCGGCACCGCGGCCCTGGGCACAGGTCAGAGAAATGCTCCTGGACGTGGGGTCGGCACTGGCAGCCCTGCTGGGGCCTGGGGCTTTGGCAGGGGGGGCCAGGACCCCTGCGAGGTTGGGGTGCTGGGGGTGCCAGGGCTGTCCTGGGCCAGGGCCAAGGCCATTGCAGGTGAGGCTGAGGGAGGGGATGGTGGTGGGACTGCGCTGGTGGTGATGATGAGGGGGTGGTAGGTCCTGGCAGCAGCGGGGCTGGGGCTGTCCCCGTTCCTTCATGGATTGTGTAACCTGGAGGTCCCCAAGTTTCTTGCTTCCTGCTGTGTGGTGCTTCTAAGCTGGAGCCAGGAGGGTGAGGGGATGGGGCAGCATTGTGACAGGTACAGGGCAGTCCTGATGTCTGGGCAGCCCCGCAGCCACACAGGATGGCAAACTGGGTCAGCCTGGGCCATGGCATCACTCACCCATCAAGGGTGATGGGTGTCACCTACCTGTGCTGCTGGGGGTCGGTGCCTGCTGCAGGGACACAGGGGTGCTAAAATGAGGGTGGGAGGTGTGGAATCCTAATGCTTGGATTTACTGGTCCTTGGGCTGTCCCACCTGCAGCGGTGCTGTGGGGAGATGGAGGAAGCTGGTGTGCTTTCTGCCAGTCTGTCCATGGTGGAGCAGGTTCTGGGGTCCTGTTTCTCCTGGCTGTGTCCTCACGTGTGTCTGACCCAGACATGCTCCTCTCCTGCATCGATGGGCTGGGAGCGTGGCTGGGAGGGTCCTTGTGCTCCATCTCCAGGTCGGGAGCTGATGGGGGTTCCATGACCTGTGGGATGGGAGGACATGGGAGTCCATCCAGGGCACAGCTCTGGGCAGAGGAGGCTGAGGGGAGACCTTCTGGCTCTGCCCAAGTCCCTACAAGGAGGGTGGAGAGAGGTGGGGGTGGGTCTGTCCAACCAAGGAGCAAGGGACAGGAGAAGAGGAAATGGGCTCCAGTTGTGGCCAGGGCAGTTGAGATGGGATGTGAGGAAGAATTTCTTTGCTGAAAGGGTTCTGAGGCATTGGCAGGGGTTGCCCAGGGCAGTGGTGGAGTCCCCATCCCTGGAGGGGTTTAAAAGCCGGGCAGATGAGGTGCTCAGAGGTGTGGTTCAGCAGTGGACTGGGATGGTTGGACTCGATGATCTCAAAGGTCTTTTCCAACCCAATGATTCTGTGATTCCTGCCAGCTGCTCTCGTGGCAGTGTGGATGGTGCAGTGCCACCGGTGAGGAGAGGTCTGTCCCTGTCCCCACGGGTCCTGCCTGGCAGCATGACTGGGTGGGCTGCAGGGTGGGTGCAGGATTGGGGGACCCAAACTGGGGGTGCACAGGGCCTTGCACGTGCTCTGTGAGAGCGTGAGGCTGTGGTTTCCAGGGTGACTGCCAGAAGTGATGTTCCTATGGCTACGCACGCTCCTGCTCAGCGGTACTGAGGGGGAGTGTGTGTGAAGCCCCCAGGAGCCCCGGTGCCTCCGGGTGAGGCTGTTCTCCTTGCAGCCATCTCCTGCCTCCTGCTCTGGAGATGCTTTCCTGGGCTGGGAGAAGCTGCACTGGCTGCGTGGGCTCTGCTGGGCTCTGCTTGGGGCTGGACCAGCTGGACTCTGTCCCCATGCCTGGCAGGGAAGGACCTGCAGTTTGCAGACACCCTTGTTGAGACAGGCTTGGGGCAGACCCTGCGTGGTGATGGGGCTCTGGGGACACCTTTCCCACCAGAGCAGCA
This sequence comes from Caprimulgus europaeus, assembly GCA_907165065.1. The sequence continues at coordinate 82,004,518 of OU015528.1, forward strand.
GTCACCACATCCCTAGAGCCCTGCATTAGTGGTGCCAGCTCCTGTGAGGTGCCCTCACAGCACACAAAGCCCATGGATCCCAGCTGCATCTCAAAGGAATAAGTCCTGCAAGCTCCAAGGTCTTCAGCCACCTCTGCCTTTCCCCAGGCTCTGCTCCTTCCTTCGGCTGGATGCACCCAGAGGTGGGTCCTGTGGGGACAGGTTGGGGTCTGTGTGGCCCCTGGGGCTGGCTCCAAGCGTGTGCTGCACAGGGAAGGGTGAGGGCAGCCTGGGAGGGAGGACCAGGGTCACTGATCCTTCACCAGGAACCAGGACAGGTACGGGAGGGGACTGCAGGGCAGGAGGCACCAGGGACTTGCACCTTCTCTGATGGAGAACAGTTTGGAGAGAGCTGAGTGTGGTCAGTCAGAGAGGGAGAGGGGATGTCTGGGAAGTGGTTCTGGGTTTGTACTGGAGTGAGCCCAGGCTGGGAGGCTCAAAGGACTGTCCTGGTGTGGGCAGTGTCTGGGTGATGCTGGCCACGGCAGCTGCTCGCATCTTGCTGGAGCCCCACATAAGAGATGTTCTCCCTGGGGCAGAAAAGGCTGCACAGAGCCCCAGGAATGAGACTGGGGTGCCACAAACCCAAAATGGCCTGCTCCTGGCAGGGGGGTTGGGACTGGAGGAGCTTTCAGGTCCCTCCCCACCCAAACCAGTCTGGGATTCTGTGATTCTCCCTCTGCCCCTCGCTGGGGTCGGCACAGCTCTGCTGTCACCTCAGGAGAACCCCGTGCTGGTGCGTTGTGGGACTTGCCCTTTAATCATCCCCACACCCCCAGTGACCCACTAACCCTGGCAGAGGGAGGGAGGGAAATCAATTGGCAGGAGAATTACCCATCAGGCCGTGTAGGACACTGCGGGCTGATCAATGAGCGCTGCTCCTCGTTAGCTCCGCGCGCCCTGGCGCAGGCTGGGGCCACAGTAAGCACAGTCCTGTCCCTGTCTCTGTCCCTGTCCCTGCCAGCGTGGGTCAGCTCTGGAGGACACAGGCAAAGGACAAGGTTGAGCTGGTACAGGCTGCTTTGTGCTACCTGTCACGTGGAGCTGGGACAGAGCCATGGCAAACAGCGGGGCCAACTGCCCTGCTTGTGCCCAGATAAGCCACGGGGACGGCTCTGTCACCGCCCAGCCCTGGTTCTGGAGCTGGCAGGATACCGAGGACCAGCCCTGGGCTGGTGGGAAGGTGGCTGGTGGGAGCCCCAGACTCCCAACACTGCATGTGTGGGACCAAGCTCAGCCCTACAGCGGGGACAGAGCAGCTCAGTCCCTCCTGTCCCTGTCCCCGTCCCCCCTGCAGAGGCCACCGTGCCTGCAACCATCGACCGCACATTCCAGCCCCAGCCCCAGCCCAGCCCCCCCTGGTAAATCAGTAACGTCTGGTCTGTGCCAGGGGACAGCTCTGCCCGTCCCATGGGCGCTGCCAGCCAGGGGGCAGCGGCCGCTCCGCCGTCCCTGGAGGTGAGATCTGCACTGCCTACAGCGGCGCGGAGGGGCTGGGGGCTCGGGCAGGGCTGGGGAACACCACGTGGGGCTCCCTGGTCCTGGGGGGACTCGGGGGTGGCGAGGAGCTTTCACACAGAGCTGGGGCTGGGCTTGGTGCTGTGGCAGGAGCAGAGCCTGGGGTGCTGTGGGAGCCGCTGGAGCAGGCGTTGGGTCCGGTCTCTGCAGGGGGAAGCGTTGCCCGGAGCTCCATGGCCCTGTCTGCGGGGTCTGGCAGGGCAGGGCTGGTGCTGGTGCTGGTGCTGGTGCTGGTGCTGGTGCTGGTGCAGGAGGGTGGGCGTGCTGCCTTGTCCCCTGTGCAGCTGCCTGGGTGCTGATCTGGAGCGAGGACGGTGAAGTCTGTCCTAGCTGGTTCTTTCACTGTCAGTGAGGCAGTGGTGGTACCTCAGCTGCTCATCCTGTCACCACCAGGACAGTCTGAGTGCACAGGGATGTTCCCAGTGACCCCAGTAGTGACAGCCCTGTGTGCTGCTCTCCACTCCCACCCCCAGCAGGATCATAGAATCCCAGACTGGGTTGGGTTGGGAGGGACCTGAAAGCTCCTCCAGCCCCAACCCCCCTGCCAGCAGCAGGGACACCTTCCACTAGACCAGGTTGCTCAAAGCCTCATCCAACCTGGCCCAGAACACTTCCAGGGAGGAGCAGCCACAGCTTCTCTGGCCAACCTGGGCCAGGGTCTCACCACCCTCACACCAAGGAATTTCTCTCTCACATCTCAGCTCCATCTCCCCTCTGCCACTTTCAAGCCATCACCCCTTGTCCTGTCACTCCCTGCCCTTGGCCAAAGTCCCTCCCCAGCCTCTCCTGGAGCCCCTTCAGATACTGGGAGGCTGCTAGGAGGTCTCCCTGAAGGATGTGAGATCTCCTTGCGAGATGCTTGATGTGCATGGGAGGAAATTTAACCCTGATTCAGCCAGGGATCACTGCCGGTCCCAGGCGGGCTGCTTTGCTGGCTGTAGTGGACTGGTGCTTGCTTGGAGGTTTCTGCATGGCTGGGTGCAGGTTAACCCCCTCAGGTGTTGGTGGCCACGATGCTTGGGTGGCCAACAGCCCCTGCAGAGGAAGATGCAGAAGGTGTGCAGTTCTGCTTTGCCTCTGTGCTGAGACTTGTAAGATCTCCCGTGATTTTGGATAGGTGGTCGCTGTTGCTGTTGAGGTGTCGGCTGCTGTTGAGGTGTCTGTCGGCTGCTGTTGAGGTGTCGGCTGCTGTTGAGGTGTCTGTCGGCTGCTGTTGAGGTGTCTGTCAGCTGCTGTTGAGGTGTCAGCTGCTCTTATCCTTGCTCCATTTCCAGTGCTCCCCAGCAGACTGTCAGCATCCCTGGGGCTGCTGCTGGGGTGGGAGCTGAGACCTCCCTGCGACGCATGCGCTGGGTGCCCAGGGTTTTGAAGCCTGGAAAGGCACGAGCCGTGCACAGGACTCCTTATTTGTGTGTTATTTTGTGCATTGTTTTGTGTCCCTAAGTGTAAAACCCAACCTGTGACTGGTCCCAGTGACTGGAACCCCTCCTGAGTCTGTCACATGTGTCCCTGGGGGACGGGGTCTGCCATGCAAGAGGAGACCACCTAAGTGGCACTTGTTTAACCTGCAGAGTGAAGTCTGAGGTGGATCTAATTCCTGCCTGTGAGATGTGTGTAAATACTGAGGTGAGGAGAGGAGAGGAGAGGAGAGGAGAGGAGAGGAGAGGAGAGGAGAGGAGAGGAGAGGAGAGGAGAGGAGAGGAGAGGAGAGGAGAGGAGAGGAGAGGAGAGGAGAGGAGCTCAGGCGAACAGACCCCGCTGACGCAGGAGCTGGGTGAAGCAGCCTGGAATGTGTGGGCTGGAAATGAGGCCATTTGTAACCATCACAGCAAAGAGGGGTCTGAAACAGCTTTCCAGGAAGAGGAGAGAGAGGAGACCAGGAGGAAGGAGTTTGAGAAGAGGATTTCAGATGTGATGCCAGCAGCCCTGTCCCTGAGGATGGAAAGAGCAACCTCCCAGCCTCCCGCAGCCCGGCGCTGGCTCGGCACGGTGCTGGGCTCTCACCCCAGGCTGCAGGACCTGGTGCCAGTGCTGACAACAGCCACAGGTCTTTGCACTCCTCTGGGCACCCTTTGGCTGCACCAACCTGCTCTTCACCCTGGCACAGGACCCAGTGCCAGCACCTTCCCTCATTCCCGGTCTCAGGAGCTGGTCCAGCTGGCACCCTTGCTGCAGAGTACCTCGGTTTCTTCTTCTTCCTCTTATCATGCCCCGGGGCTGCTTGTCCTCTTCAGGTCTGACCTGTTGCACCTTTCTAGATGCCACCACTGCAGCTTGCTCAGGATTCCCCCAGCTGAATGCCTTCCCTCCAAGGAAGAGTGATTCAGTGGTGTGGGGTGATCCCCGTGGTGTGGGGTGATCCCCATGGTGTGGGATGGTCCCCGTGGTGTGGGATGATCCTCGTGGTGTGGGGTGATCCCCGTGGTGTGGGATGGTCCCCGTGGTGTGGGATGGTCCCCGTGGTGTGGGATGATCCTCGTGGTGTGGGGTGATCCCTGTGGTGTGGGATGGTCCCCGTGGTGTGGGATGGTCCCCGTGGTGTGGGATGGTCCCTGTGGTGTGGAATGATCCCCGTGGTGTGGGATGGTCCCCGTGGTGTGGGATGATCTCTGTGGTGTGGGGTGATCCCCGTGGTGTGGGATGATCTCTGTGGTGTGGGGTGATCCCCGTGGTGTGGGATGATCTCTGTGGTGTGGGGTGATCCCCGTGGTGTGGGGTGATCCCCGTGGTGCGGGATGGTCCCCATGATTTGGGATGATCCCCGTGGTGTGGGATGATCTCTGTGGTGTGGGATGATCTCTGTGGTGTGGGGTGATCCCCGTGGTGTGGGATGGTCCCTGTGGTGTGGGATGGTCCCTGTGGTGTGGGATGATCCCTGTGGTGTGGGATGATCCCTGTGGTGTGGGATGGTCCCCGTGGTGTGGGATGGTCCCCGTGGTGTGGGATGGTCCCTGTGGTGTGGGATGGTCCCTGTGGTGTGGATGCCCTTGATGGAGTGGTTTGTGAGAGGAGACAGAGAAGGTGTCTCAGGCTCTGTAGCACTGGGAGTGGTGGAGAGCGGGACAGGCCACCAGGAACGCTGTTTGTCACAGTGTCAGAGGTAAAGGTGCCTGGACTGTACAACCTCTTGTGGGGGCTGTTGCAAAGAATATTTGGAAATCCAAATGAACTGCTCTACTCTAGAGCCACCAGATTGGTGAAGGGTTTAGAGGGGAAGGGCGTGAGGAGAGGCTGAAGGCACTTGGGTTGTTCAGCCTGGAGAAGAGGAGACTGAGAGGAGATCTCCTGGCGGTCTGGAACTTCCTCCCCAGGGGAAGAGGAGGGGCAGGCGCTGAGCTCTTCTCTCTGGCCACCAACGCCAGGAGCAGAGGCCATGGCAGGAAGATGTGGCAGGGGAGGGGGAGGTTGGCCATGAGGAAAAGGTTCTTGAGGCAGAGGGTGGTGGAGCACTGGCACAGGCTCCCCAGGGAGGTGCTGATGGCCCCAAGGCTGACAAGATTCCAGCAGCATTTGGCCAAGGCCCTGAGACACATGGTGTGAATGTTGGGCTTGTCCTGTGCAGGGACAGGAGTTGGACTGGGTGATCCTGGTGGGTCCCTTCCAGCTCACAATGTTCTGTGATTCTGTGATTCTGCTCTGGGTTTCACTTGTTGGTGCTCGTGGTGGCACGTGCAGGAAGCTCTCCTGGACTAGTGAGCTGTGACTTTCTTTGATGGAAGCATTTCTGATTCGGTCCTGTCACTATAAAATCTTCTTGAGAGATTTTATAACTCTTTGATGATTTTTAATCTGTTTTCCCTGGTGTTGGAACCAGACTCCATGGATTATAATTTCTGAGATACTCAACTTGTGTCTTTTTTCAAGATAAGTGATTTTTTGTCTTTTTTCCCCTCAGCAGAGGAGTTGATTTAATAAGAGAAAATGAATGTGAATGACTCTGCAAGTCTGTAATGGAGTGTGGGGATGGGGGTGGCCAGTGCCAACCATTCACAGTTGCATCTGAAATGTTATTGAGAATTAATGAGGTACCAGAAGATTGGGGGGGGGGGATAATCCTGCCAGTTACCATCTGGAGCATTCAATGTCTCCCTGTAGTGAAATAACAAGACAGCAAAAAAAAAAGGAAAGAAATAAAATCACTGAGCAGCAGCAGCTGAGCAGGAGCCCAGGCAGCACCCACAGATGGGTGCTGCTGCCAGGCTGGGCTCAGGGGGGTTTGTCCCCAGGACGCCACGAGCCGGAGCCCACCGGGGAATTCCTGTTTGCAGGGATCATTGAGGGCTGGGTCCTGCTGGGTTTGTGGCTGTGGGACAGTGTCTGAGGGTGGCTGGAGCTGTGCTGGCAGAGGAGCATGAAGGGACAGTGTGTGGCACTGATCTGGTGTCCGTCCCTCTGCGGTGACATGTGGGAGCTGACCAGTCCCCTATGACTGACCCCTGTCCCTCAGCACTGTGTCTACACGACTCTTCAATCCCTCCAGGGATGGGGACTCCACCACTGCCCTGGGCAACCCCTTCCAATGCCTCAGAACCCTTTCAGCAAAGAAATTCTTCCTCACATCCCATCTCAACTGCCCTGGCCACAACTGGAGCCCATTTCCTCTTGTCCTGTCCCTTGCTCCTTGCTTGAACAGACCCACCCCCACCTCTCTGCACCCTCCTCCAAGGGACTTGGACAGAGCCGGAAGGTCTCCCCTCAGCCTCCTTTTCTCCAGGCTCAGCACCCCCAGTTCTCTCAGCCAGGAACTCAGCACACTTGTGCTCCAGACCCTTCCCCAGCTCCGTTCCCTTCTCTGGACACGCTCCAGCACCTCCAGGTCCTTCTTGGACTCAGGGGCCCAACACTGAACCCAGCACTCCAGCTGCGGCCTCACCAGTGCCCAGTGCAGGGGGACCAGCACTGCCCTGCTCCCACTGGCCACACTGGTGCTGATCCAGGCCAGGATGCTGTTGCCCTTCTTGAGGCTGGTGATCCTTCAGGCAGGTGTGTCCACATACAAAGTTCTCCTCTACGTTGGCTCTGGGCTTCCTGCAGCTCACGGGTCCTCACCAGCTCCATGCAGGTGCAGGTGTCCACGCGTGCCCCGGCGGCAGGAGATGTTCCTGCTCTGCTGCTTGTGAGAGCGTGCTTCCAACTGACTAACAAATCCAGGCCCCATCCTCACCCCCAGCCCATGGCAGTGGTGACACCTCCCTTTGCATCCAGCCTGTGGGTACTTTCAGAGCTGGAGCAGTTGCAGCGTTGAGCGCTGTCACAGCCCTGTGTTGCTTTGGTCCGTGCTGGGGATGGACAGGTTTGTAGTGCCACCAAACGAGCCTTTTATCCTGGGTTTTGAGGAAGTTCTTGACTGTGAAAGTTGGTGAGACCCTGTCCCAGGTTGGGCAGAGAAGCTGTGGCTGCTCCTCCCTGGAAGTGTTCTGGGCCAGGTTGGATGAGGCTTTGAGCAACCTGGTCTAGTGGAAGGTGTCCCTGCTGCTGGCAGGGGGGTTGGGACTGGGTGAGCTTTCAGGTCCCTCCCAACCCAAACCATTCTATGATCCTGGTGGGTCCCTTCCAACTCACAAAGTTCTGTGACTCGATGACTTTCCATGCTCCTCTCTCCAGCCCTTTGTTCCACAGGCACTTTCACCATCTCCCTTCCTGACCACTCATTCCTTTGTCTTTTGTGCTGTGAGAGGCCTCACCCGAGTGGCTCCTCCTTGGCTGTTTGTGACTCATGGTTGGTCATTTCATCCCCTTATTCCCATCCCCAGCCCCACCTCATCCCTGGTGTCCCTGACTCCAAGCTGCAGAGCCCAGCCCTCGCTTTTGCCTGGTGTCTGCTTCAGAGCCTGCATCCCTTCACCCGAGACACATCCATCAGTGACTGGGGTGGAGGGACTGAGCGAACCCTCAGCCAGTTTGGTGATGACACTAAACTGGGAGGAGTGGCTGATCCACAGGATGGCTCTGCTGCCATTCAGTGAGAGCTGGCCAGGCTGGAGACGTGGGTGCAGAGGAACCTGATGAAGTTCAAGAAGGGCAAGTGTAGGGTCCTGCATCTGGGGAGGAATAACCACGTGTACCAGGACAGGTTGGGGGGTGACCTGCTGGAGAGCAGCCCTGCAGAGAAGGACCTGGGAGTGCTGGGGGTTGACCAGTTGACCATGAGCCAGCAGTGTGTCCTTGTGGCCAGGAAGGCCAATGGTCTCCTGGGGGCATGAAGAAGAGTGTGAGCAGCAGGTCCAGGGAGGTTCTCCTCCCCCTCTACTCTGCCCTGGTGAGGCCACATCTGGAGTGTTGTGTCCAGTTCTGGGCTCCCCAGTTCCAGAGGGACAGGGAACTGCTGGAGAGAGTCCAGTGGAGGCCACAGAGATGGTGAAGGGGCTGGAGCATCTCCTGTGTGAGGAGAGGCTGAGAGAGCTGGGGCTGTTGGGGCTGGAGAAGAGCAGCCTGAGAGGGGACCTCATCAGTGTTGATCAATATCTAAAGGGTGGGTGCCAAGAGGATGGGGCCAGACTCTTCTCAGTGGTGGCCAGGGACAGCACAAGGGGCAATGGGCACAAGCTGGAGCACAGGAGGTTCCAGTGAAACATGAGGAGAAACTTGTTTGCTGTGAGGGTGCCAGAGCCCTGGGCCAGGCTGCCCAGAGAGGCTGTGGAGTCTCCTTCTCTGGAGAGATTCCAAACCCACCTGGACACCATCGTGTGCAACCTGCTGGAGATGGCCCTGCTCTGGCAGGGGGGTTGGACTGGATGATCTCCAGAGGTCCCTTCCAACCCCACCAGTCTGTGGTTCTGTGAGACCCGAGCTGCTCGGCCCCAGCCCGTGCTCTGTGGAGCTCTGGTTTGGTTGTGCCCTTCCCTGGGCCCTGGCCAGGCGCAGGCTGGGACACGCTCTCTGCTCCGTGGAGCTGGAGGATTTCCAGTGCCACCAGTCACCCCAGTGCCCTGCTAGAGCTGATCTCAGACCCCCAGGACACAGCTGGAGGGCTGCTGTGGGACAGGCACCGTGGGTCTGGCTCTCTTCCTGCTGGGAATGATGTTTTCCGTACCTCCAAAAGGGACTGGCTGGGGTGAGTGAAACTCTCGTGGCGCGGTGTCCTCCTGTCCGGGCACAGAGCGGTCACCGTGCCCAGGGTGACGGGAGCCCAGGGTGCAGGGGGAGCTGGAGACTCCCTGGACCTGCAGCTCTCCAGCACAGGGGTGCAGGTGTGGATGGAAGGAAGGGAGGAGCCTGGAGCCCGGCTGGTTGCTCCTGGGCTGATCTCGTTTGTCATGGTCAAGCCATGGTTTCTGGTCACAGTTGGTGTCACGGGGTTGCAGTGCTCGTGCTCCAGGACCTGTTAGACTCCCCCTGGGACCCTGAACTTCCAGGTCCGTGGATTCAACCTTCTCTGCCTGTCTCACCAGGGCGTTAGCAGCAGATCCTGCTCCAGTTGGGAGAGTTGCTGGGGGCTGGTGGCCCTGGCAGAGTCGGGCTCTCAGCGGTGCCTGCCTGGTGCAGTCCCTCGGCCTGGGGGTGGGAGGGCTGAGGAGGAGCCATTACTCATTTCCTGGACAGATCCAGGCCATCCCATAACTCTTTCCAGCTCTCAGTGCTTTAGGGGCTATTTCTGGTGGAGAATTGTCACGCAGATTAAAGCCTTGAATCCCAGCCAGTGGGGGACCGGACACAGCCCTGCAGGACGCAGCCCAGTGTCCCATCTGCTCATGGCCTGTCCCTGACTGGGAGCAAGGGCTTGACCTGCTGGGCTGGCAGGGTCCTCCTGGCTTTAATTAGCCCTCCCCAGCCGGGGGACTGGCAGAAGTAGCAGCTCGTGGCCGTGGCTCTGTGCTGGAGCTCATGGTACCTGTGTCTGCCACCACGCAGCATGGCACACGCGGCTTCTCTGGCTGAGACAAGTCTCTGGGGTGGAAACACGGGTCAGTGGTCCTCCTGCTCCCCAAACTTTGTCAGCAAAGGCACTGCTGCATCCTGTTGGCCAAGGATGAGCCAGTTTGGGAAAGCCCTGGCAGATGGTCCCAGCTCCTTGTGTGATGGGCGGGTGGAGATGCTGCTGGAGCCTGCACCCCACAGCCAGTCTGGGGGCACAGACACACGCTGTGACCACCTCTGAGCAGGGGTATCGGGGACCTCAGCAGTGGGCAGGACTCCAGCAGCTGCAGGGTGAGCAATTTATGGTGCCAGAACCAAGACCTTGCTCTGTAAAACCCAGAGACAGGCAGGGTGCTGACCCCCCCCAGCCACATCTCCTTGTCCTGCTGACATCCAGCCTCCCTCATGAGTCCCCCCCCGGCAGAGGGGAGTCAGACAAACCCTCCAGATGTGCTGGTGCAGATGTGGAGGTGGAGGATCAGGGTTGCAGATGGGGGACAGGACCACCAGGATGAACTGCAGGCATTGGTGGTGGTGTGGGGCGAGGGTGGTGGTTGCTCAGAGGAGCAGAGCAGGTCCCAGAAGCTGGGACAACCTGTCCTCTGCCCCAGGCGCTGTGTCCAGACCCCCTGTGCTGGCGCTGGTGCCTGCTCTGAGCCCACCCGGGGTGAGCGGGGGCTCTGGGGGTCCCTCTGCCTGGGATGGGGTGAACCTGGGGCAGGTCCAGGGTGAGGAAAGGTCCCTTCTGGAAGGCAGGTGGGAGTCACTGCAGTGTGGGCTGGGGAGGACATGCAGTGGCAGATGGCCCTTGTTGGGGGGAGAGGGTGGCACTTGTGGGGATCCCTGTGTGGTGTGGGGCTTCTCAGTGAGGTCCCTGACAAGGCGATGCCCATGTAGGGTGGGGGTGGTCCTCTGCAAGGCCCTCAACATGAGGATCCCTGTGGGGGGGTGTCCCCTGAGGGTCCCTGCCACGGGGATCCCTTTGGGGGTCCCTCTGTGAGAGTCCTGCTTGCTTGGTTGGGGGTTCCTGGCTGAGAGCCTCGAGGTGGGGGGGTCGCTGTGTGGGGCAGTCAGGGGTCCTGTATGAGATCCCTGTGGGGTGGCCTGTGTGGGGGTCCTCTGCTGGGGTCTCCACCAGGACCCCAGGTGGAGGTTGGGAGTCCTCCACCAGCCCCTGCCAGGGGATGGTCCCTGCCAGGGGGGGTGTCCCTTTTGTGGGGTCCCTGCAGGGATGCCTGTGGGCAGTGTGGGGGTGCCGGGGTCCTCTGCCAGGGTATGGTCCCTGCTGGGTGTGGTGGGGGTGTCCCTTTTGTAGGGTCCCTGCGGGGATGCTTGTGGGCAATGTGGGGGTCCTGGGGCCCTCTGCCAGGGTATGGTCCCTGATGGATGTGGTGGGGATGTCCCTTTTGCGGGGTCTGTGCGGGGATGCCCATGGGCAGTATGAGGGTCCAGGGGTCCTCCATCCTCTGCCGGGGGTGTGTTCCCCTCGTGGGGTCCCTGCGGGGATGCTCGTGGGCAGTGTGGGGGTCCGGGGGTCCTCTGCCAAGTTATGGTCCCTGTTTGGGGGGGCAGGGGGTGTTCCTTCCGTGGGGTCCCTGCAGGGATGCCCCTGGGCAGCGTGGGGGTCCCAACCGGGGGATGTTCCCAGCCGGGGTCCCCCCGCTCACGGCCTGTCCTCCCCCGCAGGGCCCCCGGTGCCGGTGCCGGTGCGGGCCGCCCCGCCGCGCCGCACGGAGCATGCCTCTGAGCCCCGCCGGCAGCAAACATGAGAGCCCGGAGTCGCCGCCGCCAGAGCCGCCGCCGCCGGAGCGACAGCCCCGCGCTGCTGCCGCCGCCACCGGGGAGCCGGGCACCGGCCTGCGGGAGGAGACGCGACTCGAACCGGCCCGGGGCCCCACCGGGCCCCGCTCCCCCAAGCTGGCGGCCCCGGAGCGCATGGAGGAGCCCGCGCCCGGCGCCATCGTCGTCCGCATCGGCATCCCCGACCTCCAGCAGACGGTGAGTGCCCGGCCCGGCCCGACCCCGCACCCAGACCCCGCACCCCGACCCGCGCCCAGACCCCGCACCCCGATCCGCACCCTAACCCGGCCCCGCTCTGCCACAGCAGCCGCCCCGGCACCGCCCGGTAAACTTCGCACCGCCGCGGGCAGGGGGGCGGCCACGGGCCCGGCAGGACGGCTATTGCCCCCCTCCCCATTACCCCCGCTCCCCATTGCCCCCCTCCCCATTGTCCCCGCTCCCCGTTACCCCACTCCCCCTTACCCCGCTCCCCCTTACCCCGCTCCCCCTTATCCCGCTCCCCATTGCTCCGCTTCTCATTGCCTTCCTCCCCGTCGCCCCCCTCCCCGTCGCTCCCCTCCCCATTGCCCCGCTCCCCCTTACCCCGCTCCCCGTTGCCCCCCTCCCCGTTACCCCGCTCCCCATTGCCCCCCTCCCCGTTACCCCCCTCCCCGTTATCCCCCTCCTCGTCGCCCCCCTCCCCGTCGCCCCCGCTCCCCTCTCCCCGCAGAGCCCGGCGGGCGGAGCGGTGCGGGTAGCCCTGGCCGCAGCGCTGCCTTTCCGAAGCCGCAGCCGGGGCCGCTCCCGCCGCCGGAGACCCGCACCGGCCCGGGACAGGGCTGCGCTCGGCCAGTGCACGAGCGCGGGGACCGCGGGGCTGGGTGCGGGGAGTACCGGTGCTGGCACGGTCCCGGCTCCAGGACCGGCTGGGCCGGGCTGCGGGAGCGCCGAGGCGCGGGAGCTGCGGGCCGGGGGTGCGGGCAGGGCTGCGCTGAGCCGGCAGTGGGTGCCCTGGGCCGGGCACCGGTGCCGGTGTGACCGCGGCGGGATCGGGGGCCAGGCCCGGCGGCAGCGCGGCAGCTGCGGGATGTGCGGGGCGGTGGGATGACGGGGTGCGGAGTGTGCTGGGTGCACCCCTGCACCGGACATTAGGGGTGCATGGTGTGTTGGGTGCACCCCGAGCCAGACATTGGGGTGCAGGGTGCGCTGGGTGCACCTCCACACTGGACAGTGAGATGTTGGGGTGCAATGTGTTGGGTGCACCCCTGCACTGCACCGTAGGATGTCAGGGTGCAGCGTGTGCTGGGTGCACCCCTGAGCCAGACATTGGGGTGCGGGGTGTGTTGGGTGCACCCCCGTGTTGGACAGTAGGATGTCGGGGTGCAGGGTGTGCTGGTTGCACCCCTGCACTGCACAGTAAGATGTTGGGATCTGGGGTGTGCTGGGTGCACCCCTGCGCTGGAAAGTAGGATGTTGGGATGTGGGGTGTGCTGGGTGCACCCCTGTGCTGGATATTGGGGTGCGAGGTGCATGGTGTGTTGGGTGCACCCTGCGCTGGATGGCAGGACAGTGGGGTACATGGTGTGTTGGGTGCACCCCTGAGCCAGACAGTGGGGTGCAGGGTGTGCTGGGAGCACCCTGGTGCTGGACATTGGGACAGTGGGTTGCAGGGTGTGTTGGGTGCACCCCTGTGCAGGATATTGGGGTGCAGAGTATGTTGGGTGCACCCCTGGACTGGATGGCAGGACAGTGGGGTGCAGGGTGTGCTGGGTGCACCCCCACACTGGACAGTGGGATGTTGGGGTGTGATGTGCTGGGTGCACCCCCACACTGGACAGTGGGATGTTGGGGTGTGTTGTGCTGGGTGCACCCCCATACTGGACAGTGGGATGTTGGGGTGTGTTGTGCTGGGTGCACCCCCACACTGGACAATGGGATGTTGGGGTGTGATGTGCTGGGTGCACCCCCACACTGGACAGTGGGATGTTGGGGTGTGATGTGCTGGGTGCACCCCCACACTGGACAGTGGGATGTTGGGGTGTGATGTGCTGGGTGCACCCCCACACTGGACAGTGGGATGTTGGGGTGTGATGTCCTGTCCCACGGTGCTGGTGCCACAGGCAAGACGTGCAGGTGTGACCTGTTGGGAGCTGAGGGGTGACACAGGAGAGCATGGGGACATCATGATGTGTCAGCTGTGACCTGGGGCATGGAGGGACAGAGGGTGGCAGGGCAGGGGGCGTCTGTCTGGGCACAGTGAACCACGGAGGGTGTGGGGTGGCTGTTACAGACCGGGGCAGTCCTGGGGGTCACCTGGGGTGCTGGGTGGTTGGAGGGGAGTGAGTTCTTGGGGACAGCCTGGTCAGTGCAGGGGGGAGGTTCACTGAAGGGCTGCAGTAAGTGTGGCCCTGAGGAAGAGCTTGTGGAGTGCTGGGAGCAGTGGCTTCCCTGGGGACGGGTGAGCTGGTGGGCACAGGGCTCAGGGACAAGGCATTGCAAGGCAGAAGAGAGGTGGGGGGACATGAGGAGACAGAGAGACTTGGGGTGTTGCTGGGAGTGGAAGGGACTAAGGGAAGTGAGAGCTCTCCTCTTCACAGAGCCCCAGAGTGGTGGGGTTGGGAGGGACCTCTGGAGATCATCCAGCCCAACCCCCCTGCCAGAGCAGGGCCATCTCCAGCAGGTTGCACACGATGGTGTCCAGGTGGGTTTGGGATCTCTCCAGAGAAGGAAACTCCACACCCTCTCTGGGCAGCCTGCGGGGAAGGATTTCTCTCTGGGGACTGGTGTGGGGGTCCTGCTCAGGGATGGAGGGGCCGTGGCTGTGAGCAGAGGGCTCTCTGGAGGACGGAGGCTCTGGGGCCGTGTGCTGAGTGCTCGGGGCTGAGGTGCCAGCACACCGGCAGGCGCAGCTCTGCGGGCTCAGCGGCCAGGCGCTGGGGAGCAGCCGAGGCAGCGCTGCCTTTGCTGGTGAGGAATGGGAGACGCTGGGCTGTAGCCAGGGCTGACCTTGTGCTGCAGGAAGAGCTTTGCACCCGCTCCCTCCCGCCCCAGCCTCCGCTGGGCTTGTGAGCCAGGCTCTCGGGGACACCGTGGCCCCTCTTCCCCTTCCTTCCCTGTGTATTAGCCCAGCTCCTCAGCTCCTGCTCTGTCATCCCTGTGCGCATCCATCCCCGAGCTGGCACACAGCCCCGGGTCCCATCCTGCATCCCGGTCCCATTGCCCATCCCCGAGCTGGCACACAGACCCGGGTCTCATCCTGCATCCCGGTCCCGTGGCGTGATGGGGTGCGTGGCAGGGTGCAGGGACTGTCAGTGAGGACCTTTGCTCTGCACATTGCCATGGTGTCCACCTCTGCTTTGCTGTTCCTTGGGCGCTGCTCCGCACCTCCCTTCCCTCTCTCCGAGTGTTTTGGGAGCGTGGGTGGGCGCTGGAGGAGGTAGCGATGCTGGAGTCAGTGTGACAGTGCATTTGTGACCCCCCCCGCCCCAGACCCTTCCTCCTTACCAGTCCCTCACTGCAACCAGGGGATGGTCCCAGTCAGAGTGAAGCAGCTCAGCCTGGCCAGCCCAGAGCCCCCCTGGGGCAGTGGAGGGGATGGGGTGCTCCGTGCAGGAATTGCCTTCCCAGATCTCCCTCCCCGAGGGAGGGATGAGTGGAAATGTTCCTGGTGCAGCTTCCATGGGCTGGGGGTGGGCACCTGCAGAGCCCGTGGGGAGACCCAGAGGCTGCCTGGGGCTGGGGGCTGCGGGCTTGCTCCTCTCGGACACCCAGCGAGGTGGGTGGCAGCTCTGTGGGTGCTGGTGGAGGTGGGGGGGGAGAGTGCTGGGGACATGGTAGGGAGTGCTGGGGACATGGTAGGGAGTGCTGGGGACGTGGAGGGAGTGCTGGGGACATGGGGGGGAATGCTGGGGACATGGTGGGGAGCGCTGGGGACGTGGAGGGGAGCGCTGGGGACGTGGAGGGAGTGCTGGGGACATGGAGGGGAGGCCTCCGCAGGACTGTGGGGTGCTGGCAAGGGGTTGGTGTGCCGAAGGGACCCCCTGCCCTCCTCCCATGGGTGCCCCTGGGGCTCATCATGGCTGATGTGCTGTGGGTTTTGCTATTGGCAAACTCTGCTTGAAGGTGGAGATTGTCTCTTTTGGGACCTCCAGGCAGAGGGTGGACAGGTGGCTTTTGAGTTACAGGTCAGGCTCCTTTAGCTGCCATCGTTCCAGCGATCAGAACTTCAGCTGGGCAAAGTGCAGCTCATTCCAGCTCATGGCTTCTGTCAGAGTTGGAGCCTCCAGCTCGGTTTTGGACTGTGAAGCAGCTGACTTTTCAAGTCAGGTTTCCCAGCTCTCTTGGACTTGTCTCCAAGGCTCGTTTAGGTTCCTTTGCAACTCTCCATCACTGTCTTTATTCAGCTGAAAGCCTTTGAATTCCCTGTTAATGGTTCCCTTTGTTGGGAGCCAATCTCCACCCTTGTCTCCTAACAGGGATCTCTTCAGACACATCCCTGTTTACATCCTAATGAGGGGTCAGGTTCAACGGTCTGAGCAACCTGCCCCAGCTCTGGGCTCAGGGAGGAGAGGCTGAGCTGCCCTCCACCCACCCCGGCAGCCCGAGGAATGGAGGCAGGAGGAACAGGACCGTGTCTTCTGCTCCACACAGACACTTGAGGTGCAGAGAGGCAGGTGGAGATGGGGTGGAGGAGATGAGACTGGCGAGGGGTGTGCTTGGCTGGGAGGGGTTCACATCTTCACTACCAGAAGGATTCTCACAGTGTGGATGCAGCTGATGGGATGCAGCTGATGGGATGCAGCTGATGGGATGCAGCTGATGGGATGCAGCTGATGGGATGCAGCTGATGGGATGCAGCTGATGGGATGCAGCTGATGGGATGTAGCTGATGGGATGCAGCTGATGGGATGCAGCTGATGGCTTTCCCTGCCCTGCAGGTGAAGAACTCTGCTGGAGACATGACCAAACCCCTCAGAGGACTGACTGACAGAGCTGGCACATGTCCCCCCTTTCTGCTGGGCAGAGTTGCCCCAGGGAGTTGCACGTTCCCAAAGGCTAAGGGTGTGGGACAGCCTTGCAGGTGACAGGGGCCACGGTCTGGTGATGGAGGCCATGGGCTGGTGACAGGGGCCATGGACTGGTGATGGGGGCCATGGGCTGGTGATAAGGTCCATGGGCTGGTGATGGGGGGCCATGGGCTGGTGATGGGGGCCATGGTCTGGTGATGGGGGCAATGGACTGGTGATGGGGTCCATGGACTGGTGATGGGGGCCATGGGCTGGTGATGGGGACCATGGTCTGGTGATGGGGACCATGGGCTGGTGATTGGGACCATGGTCTGGTGATGGGGTCCATGGGCTGGTGATACGAGCCATGGGCTGGTGATGGGGGCCATGGTCTGGTGATAAGGTCCATGGACTGGTGATGGGGTCCATGGACTGTCCTGGGCTGTGGGGGACGGTGGGTGCAAGGGTGGTGGCCGGTCTGCTGGGAGCCCTGAGGTGCAGTGAAGTTGGGGCAGGTCTTGGCGATGGTCTGGCAGGAGGAGGAAGGACAATTTGTGCTGTAGTGGTGGGAAAGAGCGATCTGAGACCCTTGGAGGGGCAGATGCTAATTTGGGAGGAGACAGAAGGTTGTTAGTGCTGGAGAGGCACAGGGCCATGGGGGGGTTTCTTGTGAAGGTGCCATCTGGGCTGTGCGAGCGAGGACACTGGCTGGAGGGACCAGGGCCATGCTGGGACCATGGGCTCTGCTCCTTGGCACTGGCAGCGTGGGCAGTGCCGAGGGGGAGCTGCTGTCCCTCAGGGTGTCTGTTTGGGTGCAGCCCTGTGGGGACAGACTTGATGGTTTCAGGCCGGATCATGGGTTCCCAAACTGGTGTGAGGTGGATTTGCAGCCCTTGGTCTCACCTTGTGGTGGTGTCACCCCTTTGATTTGCAGTCACAGTCGCTCTCTCACTCTCCACCCCCCACTCCAGGGAGCAGGTGAGAGAATTGGAAAGAAAAGGGCAAAGAGACTCCCGGGTTGAGATAAAAAATATTGACTAAGTGAAATAAAATGATAATGGTAATAACAGAATATGCCAATGAGTGCTGCCCAGGGCAGTTGCTCAGCACCCGCCGGGCGATGCCCAGCCTGGCCCAGCCTGTGATCCTGGAGCAGAGACAGTCCCAAACCCAAACCCAAACCCCAGAAGAGCCAGAGCCTGAGCCAGCCCCGAGAGAATCCCCAGCTCTCCATCAGCCCTGGGTCATGTCCTGCCCATGGGGGACAGGAGGTGGAATCTCATTGGCAGAGCCAAATCCAGTTTGGGGTTTGCTAATTACTGCACTTCCCCCTCCCAGTCCTTTGCACTTGCAGACTGGCAAAATGCAATGTCCTTGTACTTCCAGCAGCAAGTAAAAACATCAGTCCCTGATCAGTGTTCTTCTCATACCAAATCCCACACTGAAACTAGAACACAGCTATCCTGGCTACTGAGAAGACAATTAACCCTGTCCTAGCACAACCAGGACACCTGCAAAGCGGATCATGCTGAAGCGTGGCCCGTTAGCGGTGTTGCAGCCGGGAAAGCCCTGGTGATGCTGAAGGATCTGCATCCCGTGGAAGGATGTGTGTGGTGACCAGGCTGGGGTCTGACATGTCTTCCCTGTGCAGGCATCTGTCCTGTGAGAGGGCTTCTCCTCCATGCAGGGCTTTGGTGATATGTTGGGGACTGGTGAGGAAATGTCCCATGACCAAGGACCTTGGAGGCGTGCGACCACCCAGCTCCACTTGTGAGAGGCTTTTGGAGGTCTCTGCTGAGGCCAGGGCCTCCCTTGGCTGTGGGATGGAGCTGCTCATTTCCCTCTGTGGCTGCAGAAAAGGCTCTGCCCTTTCTCCCCCAGTCACCTGATGCTGCAGGTTAATATTTTCTGGCTTGTTACCTCCTTCATGCAAAGAAAGAACAGCCCCAAGGAGCCTGGGTCCGTGCTCAGAGCCTGGATTCTTCTCTTAAGCCAAGGGAAACAAAGAAATATTTTTTCCAATGCTAAAAGAGAGATAGGCAAAGTTTTCCTGAACTTCTGCTGAGCCAGGACTGCTGGTGGGAGGGCAGCTGCCAAGAGGCGGTGTGGTTTGGGATTTGATTTGAATTAATTGTGCCACAAGCCCAGGAGCGTGGCTGCAGTCCATCCTGCGAGCAGAACCGGTGCTGCATCTCTGCAGCCCGGGGAGGCAGGGGTGCCTTGGCCAGGAGCCGTGGCAGGAGCTGTGACCACGAGCTGTGACCACAAACTGTGGCAGGAGCTGTGACCACGAGCTGTGACCACGAGCTGTGCCCACGAGCTGTGACCACAACCTGTGACCACGAGCTGTGCCCACGAGCCGTGGCTGAGTGAGCTGCCCCCCAGCAGCGGAGGGATGGGGCTGAGGGATGGGCACTGTGCGTGGCTTTGCCTGTGGCCGGAGGTGCGGTGGGGTTGGCACAGGGCAGGTGGGCAGGGGGCTGTGGTCCCTTTGCTGCTATCACTCTGCAGAGGGGCTGTGCCACAAGGGACAGTGGTTCTGACCAGGCAGTTTGCAAAGGGGGCTGTTGTGTCTGTAAATAAAGGGCCCCTCTGTAAGCCGTGCTCCTGCCGCACTGTTTGCTCTCCCTACAAGGAAAGCAGAGCCAAGCCGGGGGGTGCAGGCAGTGCCAGCGGGCACGGCGCTTGCTGAAGCCTCTCTCCCTGCTGCAGTGTGCTCTGTCCCCTGGTGACTGCCCGTGGCACAGGATGGGCTTGAACTGTGACAAGTACACGAAGAGAAGCAGTGGGTTTGGCAGCTGCAGGCACTCAGCAGCCGGGATGGTCACTGCAGCACCGTGCTGGAGCCCAGCACAGCACCAGCCCTGCTCTGGCACCCTGCTCCAGGGGCAGCCCCCCGTGCTGGCTGCGGTCCTGCCGCTCCCCCGAGCTTCCCCTGCACCTGAGCTGAGTAACGTGGTGCTGGAGCTGGGCAGGCAGAAATGCTGAGCTCATGGGAGAGGGGGGATGTGAAAAACGTGACTGAAACTGTTCCTAATGGTTGTTGGGGGTGAAAAATCCAATCGTAGAAATCAGAGTGAGAATCTGCTGGCACGTGTGCTGTGTGTCAATTACTGCCCCAAATCCACGTCACTTCTGTTCAGGTGTTGGCAGGAGGGTTCAGAGGGGAAGGGTGTGAGGAGAGGCTGAAGGCACTTGGGTTGTTCAGCCTGGAGAAGAGGAGACTGAGAGGAGATCTCCTGGCGGTCTGGAACTTCCTCCCCAGGGGAAGAGGAGGGGCAGGCGCTGAGCTCTTCTCTCTGGCCACCAACGCCAGGAGCAGAGGCCATGGCAGGAAGATGTGGCAGGGGAGGGGGAGGTTGGCCATGAGGAAAAGGTTCTTGAGGCAGAGGGTGGTGGAGCACTGGCACAGGCTCCCCAGGGAGGTGCTGATGGCCCCAAGGCTGACAAGATTCCAGCAGCATTTGGCCAAGGCCCTGAGGGACATGGTGTGAACGTTGGGCTTGTCCTGTGCAGGGACAGGAGTTGGACTGGATGGTCCTGGTGGGTCCCTTCCCACTCAGAAGGCACCAGGGCTGGTGTAGTTAATGTGCAGCCTTTGGGTGGATCTGCCCTATGTACGTGGTGATAGGATCCACGCAGGATCCACGGTCCCCACCAGCCGCTGTCGTGTCAAGGGAGGAGGAGGAGGAGGAGGAGGAGGAGGAGGAGGAGGAGGAGGAGTCGCCTGCTCGGCCGTGTGGTCCTCGAGCAGCGGCGTGTGATGGTTTAATTAAGCTGCGTGGTGCTGAGCTGACGAGGGGCAGAGCCAGTGCAGTGTGGTTGCCAAGTGTGGCTCCTCTCTGGCTCCAGGGATCCCTTCCCACAGGCTCTGACCCTTGCTGGTACATCCCTGGTGCTCCCAGGTGCCCCCATGGGTGTCCGTGTGCTGCAGGGCTGCATCTGGGGAGGACCCTGCTTGGTGGGCTGCGTGGAGCAGGGTGGGTGGGCAGGGGTGAGGAGTGGGCTCTGTGGCGACTCCAATTCGCAATTTATTTGGAATTTGATAACCTGGGAACCTCCCATCCTCCTCTAACCCCAGTCTGTGTGAGCTGCTGGTGCACACTGGTGCTTGCACAGGGAGGGAGCGTGAGCCTGAGCAAAGGGAAGATGTGCAAGGCCCCGAGGATCCTTCCTAACGCTGGTGGAGCTTCTCCATCTCCCCTGCCTGCTCCTGCATTGGGCTGCTTATAGAGTTCATAGAATCACAGAACTGGTTGGTTGGAAAAGACCTCTGAGATCACCGAGTCCAACCCTGCCTGTCCACCACTGAACCAGATCTCTGAGCACCTCGTCTGCCCGGCTTTTAAACCCCTCCAGGGCTGGTGGAAGATTTGTCCTCCAGGAAGAACCATTTCAGCTCAGCTTTTGGCTGCACATTGCACCGTGGGAGAGGCTGGTGGAGACCCAGGATAAAATTATCCAAAACACCCACAAGATTGGTGAGATTCTGGTCTGTTTTAAGGAGACAAACACACCCAGGCTAAGGTTTGTTTCTCTGAAACAGGAATTGTGGGTCTGTATCATCAAAACCGATTCCCCCAGCCCTGTGGTGGGCGTGCTTTGGGAGCCAGTCACAAGCCCGTTTGGGGCTGGTGGTAGGAAAAGGTGACAACACAGAAATAGTCCTGGGGGAGCTCAAAAATGCCTCCAGCAGTGGCCAAAGTCCTGTCTGTGTGCTGGTGCTGACCTCCTGCGAGGTGTCTGACCAAACCTGGGATCTACCCCGTGGGATCAACGCTCCCTGCAGCAGCCGGTGGCAGCGCTGGCCACCCTCCACATGGCCAGTTGCCACCATGGTTATAATTATGGAGCGATGAGGCGCAGGTTTTCTCTTTCCATTTTCATGGGAAGCAGAGAAAACTTGTTCTGAGGAATCACAGCTCAGCACATCACATCAAAAATGGGTATGAGGAGAGATAAGAGGCTCTCGCAGACAAGTGGTGCTTGGGAAGCCGCTATCAGAGAGCTGGAGCTTATTGAAACAGCTCGGAAGGATCTAGAGGAGCAGCGATGGAGAGCTGATGAGGCTTCCTCCCAGAGCTTTCCAAGGGCTTTTCTCCACCCTGGTGTGCTGACAACTCTTTTTCTTTTCCCGTTTACATCATGTTAAAGCCGGACTGAGGAGCTGCTGGGGGTGAAAATGCCATTTTCCCCCGTTAGCTTCACCCTGCAGCAGCTCCCTGTGCTGGGGCAGCGGGCACCGGGGGGAGGAGATGGGCTGCCTGCAGCCCTGAGGTGTCTGTGAGCTGCCTCCCTCGTGAGGAACCCAGGCCTTTCTCATCTTCTGGGTTGTGTTCAGCTGGATTTGGGGCCAAATGGTGTCCACAGGCACCAGCAGAAATGGTGACTGTCCATTCCTCCCCACGCAGAGTCTGTGCTGGCACTGGCACTGCCCCGGTGCTGTGGGCACATCTGGTGCTGCTCAGCTTTGTTTTTGATGGTGCTCAGCTTTATTCCTGGTGGTGTTCAGCTTTATTCCTGGTGGTGCTCAGCTTTATTCCTGGTGGTGCTCAGCTTTATTCCTGGTGGTGCTCAGCTTTATTCCAGGTGGTTCTCAGCTTTATTCCTGGTGGTGCTCAGCTTTATTCCTGGTGATGCTCAGCTTTATTCCAGGTGGTGCTCAGCTTTATTCCTGGTGATGCTCAGCTTTATTCCTGGTGATGCTCAGCTTTATTCCAGGTGGTTCTCAGCTTTATTCCAGGTGGTGCTCAGCTTCATTCCAGGGGTTTACGCTCAGTGGCACCAGAGATGTGTTGGGAGCTCCTGGCAGTGTGGATGGTGCCTGCAATTTAAGTATCCACCCACCCACAGCACGCTCTGCTTGGAGTAAAAAGCTCTAAATTGTGTTCTTGTGTTTCATCTTCTCTGAGGTGGTTTTTAACTTGAGGAAAGGAAAGGCCTGGCTGGCCCTAAGGGCTGAGGAGGACATGGAGCTACTGGAGCCAGCCCAGAGGAGGCCACCAGGATGATGCCAGGGCTGGAGCAGCTCTGCTGTGAGGACAGGCTGAGAGAGTTGGGGCTGCTCAGCCTGGAGAAGAGAAGGCTCCAGGGAGACCTTCCAGTGGCCTCCCAGTACCTGAAGGGGCTCCAGGAAGGCTGTGGAGGGACTTTGGCCAAGGGCAGAGAGTGACAGGACAAGGGATGATGGCTTGAAAGTGTCAGAGGGGAGATGGAGCTGAGATGTGAGGAAGAAATTGTTTGGTGTGAGGGTGGTGAGACCCTGGCCCAGGTTGGCCAGAGAAGCTGTGGCTGCTCCTCCCTGGAAGTGTTCTGGGCCAGGTTGGATGAGGCTTTGAGCAACCTGGTCTAGTGGAAGGTGTCCCTGCTGCTGGCAGGGGGGTTGGGACTGGAGGAGCTTTCAGGTCCTTTCCAACCCAACCCAGTCTGGGACTCCAAGATGATTCTGTGCCACGAGCCCTGCCAGGAAGCTGCTCACTGTGGCTTCCTTCAGGAGGAGGAGGAGGTGGGGGGCAGCTGGGACAGCCGCCTGTTTTCAGTGCCTGGAGAGGGACAGGAGCCCAACAGAAAAGAGAGGGGTGAGGAGAGTGGGGCTTGTGCTGTGACCATGCCAGCATGGTGGCTTCCCCAGGGGCAGGACCATGGACACCAGCCATGGCACCAGCCCTCCGCTCCTGCTCCTCTGCCCCAGCCTTCGCCTCTCGCTGGCTGTGTGCCACGTAGATCCTAAAATTCCTTTTTCCAGGCTCTGCTTTGTCTCAGCCATGTGAGCACTGGGGAAAAAAAAAATAAAAAAGAAAATCAGGAGGATTTTGTGGTTGCCCAGGGCAGATCTGGAGGTCAGGAGCTGCCCTGCACCTGCGCTGAAGACTTTGCTCTTTGGCCCAAGCGTCTGCTTTCTGCTGCTGTAGAACTCTCTGGCTGTCAGGAGTTGCACTGGATTTCTCACCCCTTTTAGGGGAGAATCAAACCCCCCTGCACAGGCAGGAGATGCTTTTTGATTACAAGCTGCACATTGTTTATTTCCAGAGGAACCCGGCCTCTTTCAGATCAGATTCCTGGTGCTGCATGGATGAGGCAGCTGCTCCACTTTCTCGTTCTCATTCACTGTGCAGCCCCGTGCTTCACCAGTGGCTGCTGGTGAAGGCAGCACCGAGGGTGACACATTTTCAAGTCCCTTTGTAGCTGTTCTCATGTCTGTTTTCCTAAGGCAAATGTTTGAGTGCTCTGTCAGCATCTGGATGGTTGGATCCATGGGGGAGCAGACTGAGACCTGCTCTGGAGCATCCCCCACGCCCAGCTGAGCAGGTTGGGGCTGGCCATGGTGTCACTTGGGTTGAGTGTGTGAAGCCAGTTCAGTTACTGACCCAGCTTTTATCCATGAGTCGGTGCAAGTGTTTCCTTCAACACCAAGCTGGGAGGAGCTGTGGATGCTCTCGAGGGCAGAGAGGCCCTGCAGAGAGATCTGGGTCAGTTGGAGAGCTGGGCAATCACCAAGTGTAGGACTTTGAACAAGGGCAAGTGCAGGATTTGGCACCTGGGACACAGCCACCCTGGACACACACAGCCTGGGGAAGGAGAGGCTGCAGAGCAGCCCTGCAGAGAGGGACCTGGGGGTTCTGGTCCATGGCAAGGTGAACATGAGCCAACAGTGTCCTGGCAGCCCAGAGGGACCCCCGTGTCCTGGGGGCACCCAGCCCTGCACTGCGAGCCGGGCCAGGGAGGGGATCGTCCCGCTCTGCTCTGCACTGGGGCGGCCTCACCTCCAGCACTGGGGGCAGCTTGGGCACCACAGGAGAAAAAGGATCTGAAGCTGCTGGAGAGTGTCCACAGGAGGGACACTTGAGGGTCCCAGGCAGCTTGAGAGGAGCCTGTGGGTTCTGGGGAGCAGCTCAGGTGGCTCCTCAGCACCATCCCTGCCACGCAGGCAGGCTCTGCTCCCAGCCTGTGTCTCTCTCCAGTTAATTGCTTCCTCCTAGAGTCACTCTGAGAAGATCTGAACGTGACAGTGACTAACGGGACACGTGGCCCCATCCTGCATGTCTGTTCTGTGTTTGCATCCTCCCCTTTGGGCAGAGCGGGGCTCCCCCGTGGGAACGGTGCCAGAGGGTCCCCAGCATCGCTGTCACCAATGCCTGGGGCTGCTGGCCATGAGCCAGCAATGTGTCCTGTGGCCAGGGAGGCCAATGGTCTCCTAGGGGGCATGAGGAAGAGTGTGAGCAGCAGGTCCAGGGAGGTTCTCCTCCCCCTCTACTCTGCCCTGGTGAGGCCACATCTGCAGTGTTGTGTCCAGTTCTGGGCTCCCCAGTTCCAGAGGGACAGGGAACTGCTGGAGAGAGTCCAGGGGAGGCCACAGAGATGATGAAGGGGCTGGAGCATGTTTGTGATGAGGAGAGGCTGAGAGAGCTGGGGCTGCTGAGGCTGGAGAAGAGCAGCCTGAGAGGGGACCTGATCAATGTTGATCAATATCTAAAGGGGGGGTGTCAAGAGGATGGGGCCAGACTCTTCTCGGTGGTGGCCAGGGACAGGACAAGGGGCAATGGGCACAAGCTGGAGCACAGGAGGTTCCAGTGAAAGATGAGGAGAAACTTGTTTGCTGTGAGGGTGCCAGAGCCCTGGGCCAGGCTGCCCAGAGAGGCTGTGGAGTCTCCTTCTCTGGAGAGATCCCAAACCCACCTGGACACCATCGTGTGCAACCTGCTGGAGATGGCCCTGCTCTGGCAGGGGGGTTGGACTGGATGATCTCCAGAGGTCCCTTCCAGCCCCACCACTCTGGGATTGTGTGATTCTGTGATGCAGGGGCCGCCCTGGCGTGAGCACAGCCAGGCACAGGGCTGGGGAGGGGGCTGTCAGGGTGGGCGGTTGGAGCTCCTGTGGCTCTGCTGTTGGTCACTGCTGAGCATCACAGGTCGTTGTGACACTGTTTGTTGTGTTTTAGTGGGGGAGGCTGTGGGAGCAGGGGTGGGACATCTTCCTGGAGCTCAGCATTCTCCTCTCAGTCGTGTTTGCAGTGGTGCTGCTCAGCCTGGCAGGGAGCTGGTCTGTCAGGTGGGTCAGTGCGGTTCCTCGCCCTCGTGTTGGGATGTGCCCTTCACTGTTTTGGGGCAGGTGCCAGCAGCAGCGTTGAGCATCATCAGTGCAAGAGCTGGGGCTCAGCAAGGTGAGAATGAAGAAGATGGAGAATCATGGTTGGATGATGAAGAGTCGTGGTTCCTCCTTGGAGGCTCAGAGGCAGCCATGGTCGAGGTTTTAAGTGATGGGAGAAGGAAATGAGAAGAAAGAGTTTCACCCATGGTGACCACACACCTGAGCTAGAATCCTTCTCCCATTACCCTGGGTTCTGCTTTTGCTTCCCTGACTTCCAGCTGGACTCACAAGTGTGTTTAACTTAGAAATGGGACCCATCAGGTGCACTCTGAGGCCTCCAGCATCTGTGGATCAGTTGCTGATGCTTCTGCCCATCCCTGTCTGATGCCAGGGCCAGCTTTGTGGCAGGGCGTGCTGGACGTGACCTGCCCGATGGACCTCAGGTCCCAGCAGAGCTTCCCCCTGCAGCATTTCTGTGTCCTGTGCTCTGGAATCATTGTCCCCATGCTTGCAGCTTCGTGGGGTGAGCTGTAGGACACAGCATGGTGTGAGCTGTAGGACACGGGGCTGTGTGAGCTGTAGGACACAGCATGGTGTGAGCTGTAGGACACAGGGTGGTGTGAGCTGTAGGACACAGGGCTGTGTGAGCTGTAGGACACAGGGCTGTGTGAGCTGTAGGACACAGGGTGGTGTGAGCTGTAGGACACAGGGTGGTGTGAGCTGTAGGACACAGCGTGGTGTGAGCTGTAGGACACAGGGTGCTGTGAGCTGTAGGACACAGCATGGTGTGAGCTGTAGGACACGGGGCTGTGTGAGCTGTAGGACACAGGGCTGTGTGAGCTGTAGGACACAGGGTGCTGTGAGCTGTAGGACACAGGGCTGTGTGAGCTGTAGGACACAGGGTGGTGTGAGCTGTAGGACACGGGGCTGTGTGAGCTGTAGGACACGGGGCTGTGTGAGCTGTAGGACACAGGGTGCTGTGAGCTGTAGGACACAGGGTGCTGTGAGCTGTAGGACACAGCATGGTGTGAGCTGTAGGACACGGGGCTGTGTGAGCTGTAGGACACAGCATGGTGTGAGCTGTAGGACACAGGGTGGTGTGAGCTGTAGGACACAGGGCTGTGTGAGCTGTAGGACACAGGGCTGTGTGAGCTGTAGGACACAGGGTGGTGTGAGCTGTAGGACACAGGGTGCTGTGAGCTGTAGGACACAGCGTGGTGTGAGCTGTAGGACACAGCATGGTGTGAGCTGTAGGACACGGGGCTGTGTGAGCTGTAGGGCACAGGGTGCTGTGAGCTGTAGGACACAGGGTGCTGTGAGCTGTAGGACACAGGGCTGTGTGAGCTGTAGGACACGGGGCTGTGTGAGCTGTAGGACACAGGGCTGTGTGAGCTGTAGGACACGGGGCTGTGTGAGCTGTAGGACACAGGGCTGTGTGAGCTGTAGGACACAGGGCTGTGTGAGCTGTAGGACACAGGGTGCTGTGAGCTGTAGGACACAGCATGGTGTGAGCTGTAGGACACAGCATGGTGTGGGCTGTAGGACACAGCATGGTGTGAGCTGTAGGACACAGCATGGTGTGAGCTGTAGGACACAGGGTGCTGTGTGAGCTGTAGGACACAGGGTGCTGTGAGCTGTAGGACACAGGGTGCTGTGAGCTGTAGGACACAGGGCTGTGTGAGCTGTAGGACACAGGGTGCTGTGAGCTGTAGGACACAGGGCTGTGTGAGCTGTAGGACACAGGGCTGTGTGAGCTGTAGGACACAGGGCTGTGTGAGCTGTAGGACACAGGGCTGTGTGAGCTGTAGGACACAGGGCTGTGTGAGCTGTAGGACACAGGGCTGTGTGAGCTGTAGGACACAGGGTGGTGTGAGCTGTAGGACACAGGGTGGTGTGAGCTGTAGGACACAGGGGGCTGTGTGAGCTGTAGGACACAGGGGGCTGTGTGAGCTGTAGGACACAGGGTGCTGTGAGCTGTAGGACACGGGGCTGTGTGAGCTGTAGGACACGGGGCTGTGTGAGCTGTAGGACACAGCATGGTGTGAGCTGTAGGACACGGGGCTGTGTGAGCTGTAGGACACAGGGTGCTGTGAGCTGTAGGACACAGGGCTGTGTGAGCTGTAGGACACAGGGTGCTGTGAGCTGTAGGACACAGGGTGCTGTGTGAGCTGTAGGACACAGGGCTGTGTGAGCTGTAGGACACAGGGCTGTGTGAGCTGTAGGACACAGGGTGGTGTGAGCTGTAGGACACAGGGTGGTGTGAGCTGTAGGACACAGGGTGGTGTGAGCTGTAGGACACAGGGGGCTGTGTGAGCTGTAGGACACAGGGGGCTGTGTGAGCTGTAGGACACAGGGTGCTGTGAGCTGTAGGACACGGGGCTGTGTGAGCTGTAGGACACGGGGCTGTGTGAGCTGTAGGACACAGGGTGCTGTGAGCTGTAGGACACAGCATGGTGTGAGCTGTAGGACACAGGGCTGTGTGAGCTGTAGGACACGGGGCTGTGTGAGCTGTAGGACACAGGGTGCTGTGAGCTGTA
This sequence comes from Caprimulgus europaeus, assembly GCA_907165065.1. Next base: position 82,032,341 of record OU015528.1, read on the forward strand.
GGACACGGGGCTGTGTGAGCTGTAGGACACAGCATGGTGTGAGCTGTAGGACACGGGGCTGTGTGAGCTGTAGGACACAGGGTGCTGTGAGCTGTAGGACACAGGGCTGTGTGAGCTGTAGGACACAGCATGGTGTGAGCTGTAGGACACAGCATGGTGTGAGCTGTAGGACACAGGGTGCTGTGAGCTGTAGGACACAGGGTGCTGTGAGCTGTAGGACACAGGGTGCTGTGAGCTGTAGGACACAGGGTGCTGTGAGCTGTAGGACACAGGGTGCTGTGAGCTGTAGGACACAGGGTGCTGTGAGCTGTAGGACACGGGGCTGTGTGAGCTGTAGGACATGGGGCTGTGTGAGCTGTAGGACATGGGGCTGTGTGAGCTGTAGGACACAGGGTGCTGTGAGCTGTAGGACACAGCGTGGTGTGAGCTGTAGGACACAGGGTGGTGTGAGCTGTAGGACACAGGGTGGTGTGAGCTGTAGGACACAGGGCTCTGTGAGCTGTAGGACACAGGGTGGTGTGAGCTGTAGGACACAGGGTGCTGTGAGCTGTAGGACACAGGGCTGTGTGAGCTGTAGGACACAGGGCTGTGTGAGCTGTAGGATACAGGGTGCTGTGAGCTGTAGGACACAGGGCTGTGTGAGCTGTAGGACACAGGGTGCTGTGAGCTGTAGGATACAGGGTGCTGTGAGCTGTAGGACACAGCATGGTGTGAGCTGTAGGACACAGCATGGTGTGAGCTGTAGGACACAGGGCTGTGTGAGCTGTAGGACACAGGGTGCTGTGAGCTGTAGGACACAGCATGGTGTGAGCTGTAGGACACAGGGTGCTGTGTGAGCTGTAGGACACGGGGCTGTGTGAGCTGTAGGACACGGGGCTGTGTGAGCTGTAGGACACAGCGTGGTGTGAGCTGTAGGACACAGGGTGCTGTGAGCTGTGGGACACAGGGCTGTGTGAGCTGTAGGACACAGGGCTGTGTGAGCTGTAGGACACGGGGCTGTGTGAGCTGTAGGACACAGCATGGTGTGAGCTGTAGGACACAGGGCTGTGTGAGCTGTAGGACACAGGGCTGTGTGAGCTGTAGGACACAGGGGGCTGTGTGAGCTGTAGGGCACAGGGCTGTGTGAGCTGTAGGACACAGCATGGTGTGAGCTGTAGGACACAGGGCTGTGTGAGCTGTAGGACACAGGGCTGTGTGAGCTGTAGGACACAGGGGGCTGTGTGAGCTGTAGGACACAGGGCTGTGTGAGCTGTAGGACACGGCTGTGAGCTGTAGGACACAGGGCTGTGTGAGCTGTAGGGCACAGGGTGCTGTGACCTGTAGGACACAGGGTGGTGTGAGCTGTAGGACACAGGGTGCTGTGAGCTGTAGGACACAGGGTGCTGTGAGCTGTAGGACACAGGGTGCTGTGAGCTGTAGGACACAGGGCTGTGTGAGCTGTAGGACACAGGGTGCTGTGTGAGCTGTAGGACACAGGGCTGTGTGAGCTGTAGGACACAGGGTGCTGTGAGCTGTAGGACACAGGGCTGTGTGAGCTGTAGGACACAGGGTGGTGTGAGCTGTAGGACACGGGGTGGTGTGAGCTGTAGGACACAGGGTGGTGTGAGCTGTAGGACACGGGGCTGTGTGAGCTGTAGGACACGGGGCTGTGTGAGCTGTAGGACACGGGGCTGTGTGAGCTGTAGGGCACAGGGCTGTGTGAGCTGTAGGACACAGGGTTGTTTCTGCAGCTTCTCCTTTCCCAGCTGCCTGGTGCATGGGCTGTGAAAGGTTGGGCTGGAGGGAGGGATGGTGCCTGCACGGCAGGGCGAGGGGCTGGGGTGGGTGTCAGCGAGGGGCTCTGCCCTGGTCACAGACCAGCTGTGCTCACCACAGTGGAATTTTTCCTTGCTGGTGCTTTTTCCACTTAAAAAGAGAAAAACCTCTTTTCTTGCAAAGTCTCTACTGTCCACCTGTCCCCATCCCACCATCCAGCTTCCTGGGCAGAAGGTGGTTGAGGCAGGAGGTGCCACCACAGCCATGCTGGGACCTGCCACGAGGGAGGTGGTGATGCTGGTGGTGTTGGAGCTGGGGACCAGGAGACTGGGCAGTACTGGGCAGTGGGTAAGCACTGGGGAAGTGGATGGAGGAGAGCTTGGAGGAGCCAAGGCATGAAGGATATCACAGGCACATTTTCCTTGGGCTAAACTGCCAACATGGTCATTTCTCATCTCTCTGAGTTCTGCCCCCTCACCAGTGTCAGACTGGAGTTGCCAGAGCTTCTTGTAGCTCAAAGGTTCAACTCTTGATCCACTCTGGGAGCTGAAGGTTTGTTTGTGGACAGCACAAGGTGGATTTCACAGATCCTCGGGGAGAAAGGGCTTGTAAAGCCCGCTGCACCATGAGTGTGAGGTCCTGCTGGTGCGGGAGGTGAGGAGTGGGGAGCAGACCCCAGCTGGGCGGTGAGGAGTGGGGAGCAGACCCCAGCTGGGTGGTGAGGAGTGGGGAGCAGACACGAGCTGGGTGGTGAGGAGTGGGGAGCAGACACGAGCTGGGTGGTGAGGAGCTGGGGAGCAGATCCCAGCTGGGTGGTGAGGAGTGGAGAGCAGACCCCAGCTGGGTGGTGAGGAGTGGGGAGCAGACCCCAGCTGGGTGGTGAGGAGTGGGGAGCAGACCCCAGCTGGGTGGTGAGGAGTGGGGAGCAGACCCCAGCTGGGTGGTGAGGAGTGGGGAGCAGACACGAGCTGGGTGGTGAGGAGTGGGGAGCAGACCCCAGCTGGGTGGTGAGGAGTGGGGAGCAGACACGAGCTGGGTGGTGAGGAGTGGGGAACAGACCCCAGCTGGGTGGTGAGGAGTGGGGAGCAGACACGAGCTGGGTGGTGAGGAGTGGGGAGCAGACCCCAGCTGGGTGGTGAGGAGTGGGGAGCAGACCCCAGCTGGGTGGTGAGGAGTGGGGAGCAGACCCCAGCTTGTGCTGTGCACTGAATTCTTTCCTTCTGCAAGAAGACGTGAGGGCAGCCCTCCCTCCCCTGCCCTGCCTGTGCTTAGAGGGCAAAGTGAGCATAATTGAGCCATAATTCACAGTTCATGGAAGGAAAGCACGGGCCTCAGTGTGAGGAGCAGGGCTGGGGCTCTGTGTTACAGCTGTCTCCAGGGGAGATTCTTTTTATTAAAATCCGGGTTGGTGGAAAATTCTGAGATTAACTTCATTTTTAATGTGTGGTTCTCTGTGGATCAGCCCAAAAAGAGGCTTCCTGCTGTCTCCAGCTGCTGAGCTGTTGGTGTTCCTGTGCCCAGCAGCGCTGTGACACGACCCCCGATGTGCTGAAGTTGCCCAGATCAACAGAAGCACCCGGAGGTGTTTGTCAACAGCTCCAAAAAAAAAAAAAAAGAAGGTGGAAATGAAATCTGAGGTGAAAAAAATCCCCAGAAATGACTGGAAATTGACAGTAAAAATGAACACTGAGCCAGTGCCCTTGGGAATCACAGAATCATTGAATGTTGGGAGCTGGAAGGGACCCACCAGGATCATCCAGTCCAACTCCTGTCCCTGCACAGGACAAGCCCAACATTCACACCATGTCCCTGAGGGCCTTGGCCAAATGCTGCTGGAATCTTGTCAGGCTTGGGGCCATCAGCACCTCCCTGGGGAGCCTGTGCCAGTGCTCCACCACCCTCTGCCTCAAGAACCTTTTGCTCATGGCCAGCCTGAGGAGCGGTTGGGAAGCAGGAGTGACCTCTCCTCAGCACACCTGCAGGGACACCTGCCCCATGGAGCCAGGTAATGAAGGGGAAAGTGTCCCACCAGACCAGTGTCTGCCCTCCTGGGGCTGCATGTGCCGTCCTGTTTGATACTTTTGGTCTAGAAGGTGCTCTTTGGGTGAAATTGGTGTGACCTGACACACAGGTAAGGGCTGAAGTTGGTGCACCCCCCCCAGCCAACAGCAGTGGGTTTGGAAGAGCATCCCCTGCCCACAACAGTGTTGATGAAGGAGGTCCAGGCTGGGAATAACAGATGGTGTAGGTAGAGCCTTGGAGGGCCAGCACCAGTGTGGTGTAACGTGGTGGATGTCTGTCCCAGGACACCCAGTGTCACACAGGGACCAAACACGGTACAAGGAGTTACCAGAAAAGGCTTGAAGAGAGAGGAACTGGGGGGGGTGTCGTGTACAGCTCTGGAGAGGAGTTTGTTGCCCACCACCACTCTGGTGGTCTCGAGCTGTGTCAGGAAGTGGTTTATGCATTTATTTATTGTGTGTGTGTGTAACAACTTGTCTTTCTTGTGTCCCAACACAAGAAGGACCTGGACCAGTTAGAATGAGTCCAGAGGAGGCCACGAGGATGATGCCAGGGCTGGAGCAGCTCTGCTGTGAGGACAGGCTGAGAGAGTTGGGGTTGTTCAGCCTGGAGAAGAGAAGGCTCCAGGGAGACCTTCCAGTGGCCTCCCAGTACCTGAAGGGGCTCCAGGAAGGCTGGGGAGGGACTTTGGCCAAGGGCAGGGAGTGACAGAACAAGGGGTGATGGCTTGAAACTGGCAGAGGGGAGGTGGAGCTGAGATGTGAGGAAGAAATTGTTTGGTGTGAGGGTGGTGAGACCCTGGCCCAGGTTGGCCAGAGAAGCTGTGGCTGCTCCTCCACGGGGTTTATGGGGAGTCACCACTCATGACAGAGTCACACGGTTGTGGTTCAGCCAACGCCACTGGAGATGGTCAGCAAGCTCCAGGTGAGGACAGGAGCTTTTCACTAGGAAAATGAAATGTTAAAGCCCAGATGACAAGGTCAGGGCTGCAGTTACAGGAGGCAGTGGAGCAGTTTTAGGATCTCTCTTGCATTGACACCGTTTCCCCCCGTCTCCAGGAGCTGTTTTTCTGCCTGGCAGTGTCCTGCATCCCGGTGACTCAGTGGGGGCACTTTCTGCTGCAGAAATCTTGATCTCCAGTTTATGCTTTTAGTTTCAAAATTAGCTTATCTCTCCACTTCAAAGCCTGTCCTCCTGCCCACCCCCATTCTGTACTGCTGTGGGAGCTCTGGTCCTGTGGCCATGAATTCAGTTGCTCGTTTCTTTGAAGAGCAGCCCAGCAGAGCACGTTGGAGAAGCAGCATCTCTTTGATATCAGAGGCTCTCCTGCCTCATCTCCAGCCTGCTCATCTCTTCTTTCAAAGAAATACATGGAATTAGATCCATGAACCTCTATTGCAAACCATGTGGTGAAAAGTTTCTGGCCTGGATTTCAATTTGGCTTTTGGCTCGTCAGCAGCGCGTGAAGAGCTGCTGTGAGGGGATGTCACGGGCTGTTGGTCCCAGGGACAGTGCCCACCACTGGCTGCTCCTCAGAGCAGTGTTCCTCTCTCAGCCATTCACAGAATGGAATTTTATCTCATTTCCTGGGCTTTGGTCAATCAATTGCCTGTTTGATGAGGAACGAGGCCCCCAGGGACCTGTGACAGTGGCTGGAACGGGAGGTGGGGCTGGCTGGTGGCTGAGAAGCCTGTGGTAGCCCTGGGGAAGGGACACAGCTCAGCTGTGCCAGTCACACTGCCTGGGAATCCTGTCTGGGAGGGAAACAGGATGGGTCAGCACAGCCCTTGGGAACTGGGTGAAATAGAGTCATCAAATGGTGTGAGCTGGGAGGGACCCACCAGGACCATCCAGTCCAACTCCTGTCCCTGCACAGGACAAGCCCAACATTCACACCATGTCCCTCAGGGCTTGGCCAAATGCTGCTGGAATCTTGTCAGGCTTGGGGCCATGAGCACCTCCCTGGGGAGCCTGTGCCAGTGCTCCACCACCCTCTGCCTCAAGAACCTTTTCCTCATGGCCAACCTCCCCCTCCCCTGCCACATCTTCCTGCCATGGCCTCTGCTCCTGGCGTTGGTGGCCAGAGAGAAGAGCTCAGCGCCTGCCCCTGCTCTGCCCCTGGGGAGGAAGATCTAGACCATGATGAGATCTCCTCTCAGTCTCCTCTACAAGTGGATGTGGACTTCTTAGTCTGCTCCTGCAGAGACTGGAATGGGGGACTGCAGAGCGCACGCTCGCTGCTCTAATTGAGTCCCAGGGACCTTCCTAATTTCTCCTGGAGCTTTGCAGCAGCCTTAATTGGCCGAGCTGGCGCCTGGAGTCATCATCAGCCCAGATCCTGATGAGTATTGATGGCAGTGCCCAGCTTTGTTTGTGGTTGCAGAGTCAGTGTGCTGGTGTTGGAGAAGCACACACAAGCACGGATTCTCCAGCCTGCAGATGGTTTTATTTCTATTTCATTTTCCTGTTTGAGGTTACACCTCAGTCCACGCCTTTGTCCCCGTTTATGTGATGTTGCATTAGAAGGGAGCGCGGGAGCGTTGGTTTGGTTTTACTGACAGCCATAAATTATCTGTCTGTCTTTGTGACTGTGGTGATCCCCTCAAGTAATTGTTGTGGTTTGATATTTGTTTTACCAAGATTTCCTTCTGTTGTTGGTCATTTCAGATGGACTGGTGAGTGTGAGCTGCTTTCTGAGGTCCTTTCATTCTTTTTGGTGCTTCTCTGGTACTCAAGAGTCCTAACATGAATGTGTCACTGTAAAGGCATTTACTTCAGTCACAGCTGGAGTGCTGGGTGCAGTGTTGGGCCCCTGAGTCCCAGAAGGACCTGGAGGTGCTGGAGCGTGTCCAGAGAAGGGACCGGAGCTGGGGAAGGGTCTGGAGCACAAGTGTGCTGAGTTCCCGGCTGAGGGAACTGGGGGTGCTGAGCCTGGAGAAAAGGAGGCTGAGGGGAGACCTTGTGGCTCTGTCCAAGTCCCTTGGAGGAGGGTGCAGAGAGGTGGGGGTGGGTCTGTTCAACCAAGGAGCAAGGGACAGGACAAGAGGAAATGGGCTCCAGTTGTGGCCAGGGCAGTTGAGATGGGATGTGATGAAGAATTTCTTTGCTGAAAGGGTTCTGAGGCATTGGCAGGGGTTGCCCAGGGCAGTGGTAGAGTCCCCATCCCTGGAGGGATTGCAGAGCCGTGTAGACACAGTGCTGAGGGACATGGGTCAGTCATAGGGGACTGGTCAGTGTTGGGTTCATGGTTGGACTCGATCTCAAAGGGCTTTTCCCAGTTACTCTCTGGTTCTGAGGTGTGATGCCTTTGCAGTGTAGCAAACAGAACAATGAAAAGTCGAGTCAGCGTTTCCCCAGTTGGTACTCGTCACCTTGATACTCACTCTGGAACCCAGATATCCCAAGAAAGCAGGTTCTTTGCCTCTGGGGGGGGTTACAGCCTGGTTTCCTGTCCCTGCCTGTTGGGGTGACCTGTTTTCTGATGCTGTCTTTCTCTCCTCTGCTGTCTCTCCATGTGAGGTTCCAGTGAGGTGCTGGTCACTGTGCTCTGTAAGGAGATCTGTGCAGTGGTGGGTACACAGCGTTTCTCAGTCCATGGCCTGGCTAATGAGTGGCTCTGGGGCTGGGGCTCTCTGGTCCCAGCACAGAAATGAACTTCAGTCACATCAGAGAGTGTTAAGCATCATGGAGCTTGTGTAGCTGGTGCAGAACGGAGCCCTTGGTCCTCCAGCCCTTTCTCTGGGCTCTGGCAGAGTTCCTGTGGAGAGCTGCGTCTCTCCTTGCACATGGGAAGTCAAGGTGCTGGGCTGTGCTTGTTCAGAGGAACCAGCAGAGCAGAAGGAGCTGGGAAATGAGGAGCAAAGGGCTCTGTGCTGCCTTCCCGCTCCCCAGACTGCTCTGGCATCCAGCCCGTCCTGCAGGCACGTTGGAGAAGCCCTGGACGTGCCCCTTTCTGCACAGAGCGGGATCAGCAATCCCAGGCTGCAAGGGCTGGATCCCAGTCACGGAGCCTTACGGTTCCCAGTCCCACAGTGGTGCTTCCTGAGAGAGCTGGGCTGTGTGGGGTCACAGAACCCCAGACTGGGTTGGGTTGGGAGGGACCTGAAAGCTCATCCAGTCCCAACCCCGCTGCCAGCAGCGGGGACACCTTCCACTAGACCAGGTTGCTCAAAGCCTCATCCAACCTGGCCCAGAACACTTCCAGGGAGGAGCAGCCACAGCTTCTCTGGCCAACCTGGGCCAGGGTCTCGCCACCCTCACACCAAACAATTTCTTCCTCACATCTCAGCTCCATCTCCCCTCTGCCACTTCCAAGCCATCACCCCTTGTCCTGTCACTCCCTGCCCTTGGCCAAAGTCCCTCCCCAGCCTTCCTGGAGCCCCTTCAGGTACTGGGAGGCCACTGGAAGGTCTCCCTGGAGCCTTCTCTTCTCCAGGCTGAACAGCCCCAACTCTCTCAGCCTGTCCTCACAGCAGAGCTGCTCCAGCCCTGGCATCATCCTGGTGGCCTCCTCTGGCCTGGCTCCAGTGGGTCCATGTCCTTGTGCTGTTGGTGGCCCCAGCACTGGAGGCAGCACTGCAGGGGGGGTCTCAGGAGAGCGGAGCAGAGGGGCAGAATCCCCTCCCTGGCCCTGCTGCCCACGCTGCTCTGGGTGCAGCCCAGGACATGGTGGGGTGTCCCTCTCATCCATCCTCCAGCTCTGAACATCTCGTGCCTGTTAGGCAGGGCAGGAGGCTCCCAGAAGGGATCTGGGCACTTGGACCTGCCCCTTTGGTGGGGCTGGGAGGACGTTGCAGGCTGTTGAGTGTCCCTGGGGAGCCTGGCTGTGGCATGGGGCACTGTAAGGACGATGGAGCGTCACAGAGCTGCTCCCACGGACCCTTTGCTGTACTGATGTCACCAGCTGCTGAGATCCTCCAGGGAGAACCTGTGTCTTGACTTGTCCCAGGAACAAGTGTGGTGGCGGTGGAGGGGACGAAGCCACGCTGTCCTTTGTCCTGTGGGTGCTGTCCCCAAGGGGTCACAGACCTGGAGCTGTGGTGCTGCTTTATCTTCCAGCCTTTGCCTTGGTGCCAGCCCCTCCTGAGCCGGGTTTCTCCCCTGAGAACACTGTGGGTGGTTGCTGAGCTCACCCAGGACGGGTCCTTCCCGCTGCTGCTCGTCAAGGCGCCGGTTAATTGGGGAGCTGGTGCTGCACCGGGAGCTGGGCTGGAGCTGGGGGGGTCATTCCCTGCCCTTGCCTGGGAGCTGACAGAGTGTTTTTCCACAGCGTTTCTTTTTCTCTCCCTCCCGCCCTTGTTGCTGGTAAATGAGTTTCTAATTTGCTGTCTCATGTCTGGGTCATTACCAAGCACCACAACTCCTCCCCCGGGTGCGTGTGGGGGGCGTTACACAACAGGGTTCGTTTGTGCTGAGTCTCATCCTGTTGCCTGGAGATGTGGTGCACTTTGAGGTGTAACTTCCAATAATGTGGGGTTGGTGGTGGAACACCCAGCTTGTTCAGGGTACAACCTTTATTCATGCTGTCTTATTATCTTTAATGCCTTTGCTGTTTAATTGACCCCACCCAGATGCCATCCAACCTCGTGCCTCCATTCAGGTCTTTGACATTATTTATTGGTGCTCCTGTGCATTGCTGCAGCCCTCAGCTGCTGTGGTGGCTTAGCCATGGCAAGTCTGATTAATTAAAACAATGCAAACCAGATGTCCTGAATATTAAACAATGCCTCTGAAATATGGCACCTTTCTTTCTCTTCAGAAAGAGAACTTCTGCCAGTCCCTAAGGCCCTGCTTTCCCTGGTGCTGTGGTGTGAATCAAACAGCCCATGACCAGGTTCAGTTCTGCTGGAGACCACTGTTCTTCTGTGTCCTGACATTCACAGGTCATTGGCATCGTTAAGGGCTTGGTTGATTAATTAAATAGCCAGCTAAGCTAACGAAATGGATCTGATTGGCTCTTCAGTGTTACTGGTTAGCTGATGGAAAATGGAACAGGTTGCCCAGAGAAGCTGTGGCTGCTCCTTCCTGGAAGTGTTCTTGGCCAGGTTGGATGAGGCTTTGAGCAACCTGGTCTAGTGGAAGGTGTCCCTGCTGCTGGCAGGGGGGTTTGATGCTGTGTGGTAGCACTTGGTGGGGTCTGGACACTGTGTGGTAGCACTTGGTGGGGTCTGGATACTGTGTGGTAGCACTTGGTGAGGTCTGGATGCTGTGTGGTAGCACTTGGTGGGATCTGGATGCTCCAGGGGTAGCACTTGGTGGGGTCTGGATGCTCCAGTGGTAGCACTTGGTGGGGTCTGGATGCTCCAGGGGTAGCACTTGGTGGGATCTTGATGCTGTGTGGTGGCACTTGGTGGGGTCTGGATGCTCCAGGGGTAGCACTTGGTGGGATCTGGACACTGTGTGGTGGCACTTGGTGGGATCTGGACACTGTGTGGTAGCACTTGGTGGGGTCTGGACACTGTGTGGTGGCTCTTCATGGGGTCTGGACACTGCAGTGCTTGGTGGGGCCTCTCTGGCATGGTCAGAGGCAGAGGGTGGAGTGAGGTACAGGGGCTAAGTTCAGTGGTAGCAGCTTTGCTCACCTTCTGGAGAGCACAGCACCTCTGCTGCCACCTTTTCACTGAGCTGTCACCTTCTGGCCTCGCTCACCCACTGGTGCCACCAGGATTTTGAAGATAATAGTGCAGTGTAGCAGGAGCTGGAATGGAGGCACCTGCTGCAGCATGGGGTTCCTGTAAATTCCAGATGCTTGCAGCCAGGTAAAACCATTTGTGAAATGTTTTATTTGATGACAAAACCCTTAGACATGAAGTAACTCTTGGTTTCAGATTTTCTTTCGCTGTGTTTGTAATGTTCACCCTGCTTCTGTTGAAATCCCCCTTTTTCTTCATAGTGCTGTGGGTGAAAGCTCTGCATCTTCTCCTGGGAGATCCAGCACTGCTCAGGTGATATCCTTGCTGTAGGTTGCGTTAGAGGGAAGGTATGGGTGGGATTTTTCACAGTCAGTGACCATTTCTGTCTTGCTGAGAAGCTTTAACGCCAGGAAGTTGTAATTTTTATGTGGTTGTTGGACCATTTTTAGTTCCCTTTGGTTCCCCAGGTTCCTACTGGAAGGACATGGGCAATTGTCTTTCTCTTCACTGGGTTGGTTTGGAGTTTCTCCTGCTCTTTGTGCTGCTGTGACCACAGGAACTGCCTCCTGCCCCAGGGGCTCTGTTCCCTGAGGGAAGTGTGGTGCCAGGCTCCATCCAGACCCCGAGGACCCCGCGGTGTCTGAACGCAGCAGCCTGCAAGCTCCTCAGTTGCTGATAGAAGAAAAACGCTCATGGTTTCAACTGCCAAAGTCAATATTGACCCTCCTAATTCTGTTTAACTTACTCTTAACTTGACAACTTGGAATTCCTTTGTACAGCAGGATTTTTATTGCAAAGATGGTGCTGTTGGCAGTGGTCCTGCGTGGACCTCCAGGCTGTGGTTGCCTGGGAACAGTCGAGCGTCCGGGTTGCTGCTGGGAAGCTGCCAAAGCTCTGCATGTTGGACAAACACTGGCTGGAGTGATCTCCAGAGGAGTGGCTCACACATTCATCAACATTGGCATTCTTATCTTATTTTTAATTAAAAGCCCCAGGGTGGAGGAGGACACCTCATCCCGCGCCTCTTTGGGCTCAGCAGCTGGCACAGCCCTGCTGCTCACCTGGCTCTTGGGATGGTCTTGACCAAAGGGGTTGTGTGATGGGACCTCCAGAGTCACCCTCACCAGGACCCCTGGCCACCACAGCCCCTTGCTGAGGACTCAGTGATGGTGGAGAGCAGGGATGTGCCTCTTGGTCCTTGGGTGAACGGTCCCTGTCCAGTACCCAGAGCTTGGGATGGAGCCACGTGAGGGGGGTGAAGGAACAAAGCGAATTAACGGTGTGAAGGGTTGGGGAAGTTTCACAAGAAAATGGGTCAGCAGGTGAGAGCTGAAGCAAACACTTAACAAAGCAAAGCAGAAGGTAACTCCTGAAGGGATTTCAGCCCTGGAGCAGGGGGGGAGGTGGCAATAATGTGCATTTCTCTGAACTCAAAACAATATCAGGGAAAAGAGAGGAGCAGGAAGGAGCTGTTGAAGCCATCTTTAGCTAAAGCCTTGGTGTCACTGTGGAGAGCTAAGGACTGATGACCTTACATGTGGTGTGGCAGTTATGTCCTTGATGGAGAACAGGACAGCTTTTCAGCTGGAAAATAATTTGTAGTGAGATTTAACCACTGTGTTTTCAGAAGACCACGTCTCTCTGGTCTGTTTTAACTCTTTAAGAGTGAGAATGGACACAAGAGAGCTCCCTGACAGGATTTATCAAGACTCCAAAACAGCTTGATGGAAATGCTTCTGAAAGGGCTGGAGAAGTTACATGTGGAGAGCAGAAGAGCTGCTCTGCCCCAGTGCTGGGTGAAGAGATCAGCATGGGAAAGCACGAGTGAGTGGTGGGTTCTGGTCCTCAGGGGAGTTTAGAGGCTGCTGAGGGACAGGAGGGAACACACCTCAGGGTTTGTAACTTTGTTCAGGGTATTATTCAGCGAGATCTGGCCAGGCTGGAGAGTTGGGCAGAGAGGAACCTGGTGAAGTTCAAGAAGGGCAAGTGTAGGGTCCTGCACCTGGGGAGGGATAACCCCAGGACAGGTTGGGGGTGACCTGCTGGAGAGGAGCTCTGAGGAAAAGGACCTGGGGGTGCTGGTGGGCAGCAGGGTGGCCATGAGCCAGCAGGGTGTCCTTGTGGCCAGGAAGGCCAATGGTCTCCTGGGGGGCATGAAGAAGAGTGTGAGCAGCAGGTCGAGGGAGGTTCTCCTCCCCCTCTACTCTGCCCTGGTGAGGCCACATCTGGAGTGTGGTGTCCAGTTCTGGGCTCCCCAGTTCCAGAGAGACAGAAGGCTTTGAGGGTCCAGGGTCCCATCAGACCCGATGCCCTTGGGCACTGGAGGCTGAGGACCTGGTGATGGCCCCAGGGCAGCCAGGGGGGAAGATGGGCTGAGGCCCCAGGGGCTGCCAGACCCGTGGGGATGCTGGGGCCAGGCTGGGCTCACCAGCACAGGATGGACATTGCAGCAGTGTGGTGGGTCCCATGGGGACCTTGGGACAGTTGAGGCTGGAGCATGAGAAGTCAGAGGAGAGGCTGAGTGTGGGGTTTGCTCAGCCCAGAGAGGAGAAGGCAAAGGGGAGACCCTCCTGCAGCTGGCTGGTGGGGTGGGGAGAGAGGACAGAGCCAGGCTCCTCTTCCTCCCTCCATGGCAGGAAAAGCCCTTTGCTGGTGGGAGGTTGGACACTGACCAGGACCCCAAGGGGCCATGGGGTCACTCACCCACCACAGTCCTGAGCAGCTGCCTGCCCTGAACCAGAGCAGGTTCCTCCAGGTCCCTTCTCCTGCCTGAGCCTGTGACTCACTGGTCTGGAGCTCAGGAGTGAGCACGTGCCCAGGAGTGAGGAAACTCCAGTTCTCTGTCCTGCTTTGGCTCTGCTCGTTTCACTTAATGCTCTCCTGAGTTTTCTTTTGAAAGAAGCTCTCTTGCTGGTGGTGGGGGTGGGTGGGATTTAACAGCACCGATGCAATGGCAGCAGAGAAGGTGTGTGTGCAAAATCTCGGGATCTTAGGAAAAAGCTCCTTCAGAAGAAGGAACCAGCCACAACATTAACCTGGTTATGGAGACCTGGAGGCAGGGGGGCGGAGGTTAATGTGGGATGGGAGAAGCTGGAGCTGTGAAGAAGCGAGTGGTGGTAAACTGCAACCCCAGAGTAATTGCTGCAATTAGAGGCAGATCTGGGCAGGGTGCTCGGGCTGGGTTGAGCCCAGGGCCCGGTGGAGCACATGGTGCTGATTTGTGTCTGTGACTCTGCAAGTGAAGGTTCCTGAGAGACCAATTTGGAGGCCACTGCCGAGCCCGGCGGCGTGCTGGTGAGCTGATCAGCACCAGTGTGTCTAATGAAGATGTCCTATCTGTCACCTTGTCTTGTGGTGTTTGCTCAGCTCCCAAGGAGGTGGTACCTGCTTGTCTTTGCCGTGCCACTTTTGGTTTTGTCATATTCCTTCTCTTTCCCAGACCAAAGAGCCTTGTCTCTTTAGCTGAACCTCACATGGATACTTCAGAGCTACCATTAAAGCTCCCATTCATCACACAGGCTTCACAAACTCCACTCACATCAGCAAAAAAGAATTCCCCAGCCCAAAAGCAAGATAACATCATCACACCACCAGACAGAAGTGGGCCACTTACACACCACCCACCCCTTGTCTCTTCACCACCATTAATTCATTGATCTTTTCTCCCTCCTTGGCACCTGTGGCCTTGAGGACACAGCCTTACCAGGGGCTCTCACAGTGATGTGGTGGCACTTTCTGTTCCCTGGGTCCCTGCTGTTCTCTTGGGCACCTGTGAGCGTTGCTGTGGGATGTGGGACTGCCAGCCATGGCCAGGCAATGGCTCCAGGCCCGTCCTTGTCAGTGTTTCACTTGTGTGGGGTTGATCTGCTGCGTTCTTCAGCTGCTCAGCGCTGGAATGTCCTCCTGCTGGGTTTTGCAGTCTCAGTTTTACTGCACCAGGTGTCTGAGTTGTTGGTTCACAGCTCATTTCCCCTCCCTGGACCATCCCAGAGCCATAAGCAGCACGGGCACTGGCATGAGTCTTGTGGGACTCTGCTGTGAAAGCTGCCTGGCCGTGCCTGCCCTGGTACCTCTCATCTCAGCCATCTGTGTGGGGGGACCCTTCCCTCTGCTCCCTGGGCAGAACTGTCCAGCTGCACAAAGCTGTCTGCAACAGGTCAAACCCAGAGAGGAGTCTCAAGGGAACCTAATATTCAGGAGGACACCTTCTCTCTGGCCACCAAGGCCAGGAGCAGAGGCCATGGCAGGAAGATGTGGCAGGGGAGGGGGAGGTTGGCCATGAGGAAAAGGTTCTTGAGGCAGAGGGTGGTGGAGCACTGGCACAGGCTCCCCAGGGAGGTGCTCATGGCCCCAAGGCTGACAAGATTCCAGCAGCATTTGGCCAAGGCCCTCAGGGACATGGTGTGAATGTTGGGCTTGTCCTGTGCAGGGACAGGAGTTGGACTCCATCATCCTGGTGGGTCCCTTCCCACTCCCAATGTTCTGTGATTGTAATGAATGACACCAGCATGAGAGCCCTGTGGCTGAGGGTCAGTGCTGGTGATGGCAATAAGGCACATTGCAGGGACAGATGGGTGGTGGCAATGTCTGTGCAGTAGGGGCTGCACTGAAGGTCTCAGCACCAGGGAGGGACTCGGGGCTCAGGTAAGAAATTCAGTTCCTTATGGATCATAAGGATTGTAAAGATCCATAAGGAGCTAAAGTTCCATTAACCCCTGAGTTCTTACATCAACAACCTGATCCACAAAGATCTCATGGATGGATCTGTAGGGTCTTTGTGGATCAGGGTGTTGGGCTGTGTTAGAAATGGCTGTTTGGAGTATGTGATGTGTAAAACACATTCATTACCTCTTGGCAATTTTTTCATACAGCTAAAAGCAGCAGTGGAGTTACAAATAAAGCTGTGAGCATTGGTGCCATAAATAAGAGCACAGAAAATCCCCTCTGGGCCACACTGGTGGCCTGTGTGACCCAGTGTCTCTCGATTCATGCTGTTCAGGGAGCACACAAAGTCTGGCCTCCTTCTGCAGTCCCTTCCTCCCATGCTCCTCCCATTTCAACAACTGGTTTATGGTTGTTAGATGCTGCATCCTCATCTTCTGGGCTTTGTTTTGTTTTTTAATACACATATAGAGCAAATTAGACCTGGACCCATCAAAATAAATCATATTTTAATTCATTTAAGCGCAGAGTTTTGCAGGTAACTGAGGAGTAACGGCAGATTGGAAGTGGGGAGTGTATGGTGGAATGGATGAGGGGTTTGGTTGTGTGAAGGGAGTGGATGGAGTGGTCCAAGTGACCTGAACCCCAACTGCCAGGTGCTGATGGGGTGCCTGGAGCTGGGCGCCAGGGGATGGCGGGTGGCAGTGAGGACAGAGTTTTTCAGCTGTGTGTGACAGCTGGGAGCCAGACGCTGGAATATTGCCTCTGGCTGTGGTTCTGCACTTTAAAAAGTGTATTTAAAATTAAAGAGGGTGCTGAAAAGAGCAACAGAAGTGATTTGAGATCTGGAGAAAAAGGCTCTACAGTTCCTGACCGTCAGCCTCTTCCTCTCACCCTCGCCACGACTGAGGGGTGGCCGTGGTGAACGGGGGCTACCAGCCCAGCAATGAAAGAACTGAAGAGCTCTTCAGGACCACAGAGAAAGATACAACAAGGAATGATGCTGGTATTGGAAATTTAAACAAGGGAACTCAAATGAGAACCAAGACATCCTTTTTTTGTTGTTTTTTTTTCCTTGAGGATGAGTGTGTGCTTGTTAATTTAGCCAAGGAGGGAGTGTGTTTTCCATCATGTGATGTTTTTAGACTCCACTTGGATGCTTTTCAGGAAACTATTAGCCAAATCCAAGTAATTTAGTTCATTATGGGAGTTACTGGTTGAGATTTATGGGGCAGTGATACGTTGCTCAGATGAGATGATCTTATGGGCCCTGTTGGTTTGGAGTTTGCTGGATGTGAGGACACGCTGAACGTGCTGTGGAGGCAGCTGCAGGATGCTCTTCTCATGGATTTCTTCTGTTCTCTAGTCAAACTTGATTTCATTTGCTCTTTCATACTGAGAAGCTCTGTATCTCTGTTCCACGTGTTTATTAGGACCTATCTATCCAACTAACACATCTCAGTCTTGATGAACAGAGGATCTTATTCTCTCTTCTCCAGAAGAAGCTTTACTCTATGTAGCTTTTTCCAACCCTGGGTAGAGCTAAAGCTTCCCAGGTCCTCATTTTCTGACAAATTAGACACAGATTTGGGTTGTTTTGTGGTTGTGGTGTTGCAATGACCCAAGCAGGAAACATTCCCAGGTCACTGCAGGTAACAGTCATCTTTTTAACCTCGCTTGGGCTCTTTGGTGGGGTCAGCTTGATTTCCAAGGCCAGTGCTTTTGCATTTCCCTCTGTGCCCTCTTTTCTGGATGAAGCCTTCAGCAGTTGGATGAAACCAGCTTGCAGTTTCCAGCCATGCAGGTGCCTGATCACAAAGCTGTTGTAGCTCGGTGTGAGAGGGAGGTTTTTGCCTGAACCAGTCACTTGGAGTTAATCAGGAGCTGAAGCTCTTTAAACATTCATTTCCAGCTGCGTTTGTACCAGAGGCAGCTGCTCTTCTGAAAGCCCTGGCTGGTGGGACTGTGGGATGGGGCTGGTTGTCGCTGTCAGTGCTGCTCAGGAGTTGTAATGAGGGGGCTCTTGGATTCCTCTGTTCTCAACAGAAGTACCGGGGTGGTTTCCTGTCTCAGGCAGCAGATTCCGGGGGATGACACAACAGTCGGCAACATCCTTCCAGGCTGGCTCACAAACAGCAGCCGCTGTGCTGGGAAAGCCCCCGGAGCCAAAAGGCTTTTGTTATCTGCAGCACAGAGCCCTGCAAGGAGGGCTCCTGCGCCGGGCGCTTTCCTGCGGGAGCTGGGAACCTCCCCCCGCTCTTTATCTTGTTTCCTTTTGGTGGAGGCAGCTTCTCCCTTAGCACAGTGGAGGCAGGGCCAGAGCTTTCCTCAGGAGGTGAGCTAAGCCCCAGAAATTCCTGTTGTTTGGCCAGTGTACCCAGCTCGCTCTCTAAACTGGTCCCAGTGTGTCTTTTCGCCAGCATCCAGCACACGGAAAGCTCGTGCTGGTTTCTCCTCTCCTCCACTAAAATGCGTGGAGTTTGTGAAGCCTGTGTGATGAATGGGGGTTTTAATGGTAACTCTGAAGTATCCATGTGAGGTTCAACTAAAGAGACAAGACTCTTCTGTCTGGGAAAGAGAAGGAATATGACAAAACCAAAAGTGGCATGGCAAAGATAAACAGGTATCACCTCCTTGGGAGCTGATGCAAACAGAGTGGTGGTTGCCCTGCCCTGGTCCCTGCAGAGCCCAGCTCCTTCCCTGGACCATGATCATGGAGGGAAACAAGCTGCAATGGTGATGTTCAACCCATCCAAGTCGCTGGCCAGGGGTTGTCCACACGTGGGGGCTGCTGCTGCCTCCCCAGCCCCTGTCCCACCAGGTGGGTGGTGGGTTTCAGGGGTTGCTGCTGGGAGTGCTGGGGCGATTCCCACTCAGGGCTGGCTTGTGGCTTGGATCCCTTCTCCTGACAGCGTGTGAGGAAGGCCAGGAGGGTCCTGCAGGATGTCACACGTGTCAGGGGACCAGTGATGTGTGTCCCAGACCACAGGAAGGGCTTGCTGCTGGAACTGCTGCCTAAGGGACAGGCTTTGAACGAGTAAGTGGGGAGAAAAAAAATGTATAGTTGGCAAATCCCAAACCTGATCTTTTCAGGAAAGGTGAAGAAGTGACCTGGGCTCGTTGGTTTGATGCGTAGCGTTTGTCCCTGTAACCCTGCCCCAGTGCCGGTGCTGGGAGGAGCCGCGGTGCTGGGAGGAGCCGCAGCTCGCTCGGTGCCAGCGCCTGGCTCGGGGCCGGGGCCGCTGCGCGGGCTCCGCGGCTTGTCCTGCCCTGGCTGCTCCGTGCCTCTGCCCTGGCTGCTCCGTGCCTCTGCTCACCTTTGTCTCCTTCCCCTTTACCTTTTTCCTGTTTCTGTTGTTTCCTGAAGGACAGGACCCGCAGACCTGCGTGTGATGCAGGAGATCTGGATGTGCTGCCAACTCCTGAGTGTCACCGCAGCCCTTTGAGTGTCCCTGCAGCCCAGATCCCGGCACGGGCCCCACATGACCCCGCTGATGAAATCCCGTGTCAGGAAACCTGCCTGGGTGACCTTCACCTTTGTTTACTCTCTTCCTTGTCCTTACAGATCCAAAGGAGAGCTTTCTTGCTGCTGGCACTTTAGTTTATGGCAGCAAGGGACCTTGCTGAAAACCCGGTGAGCAGACCAGCCTTGTTCTGGTGGCCCTGGGCTTCCTCCAGGCTCTCCTCGTAGGTGTGAGGCATGGCTCACAGGTTCTCCTCCACCTCTACTCTGCCCTGGTGAGGCCACATCTGGAGTGTTGTGTCCAGTTCTGGGCTCCCCAGTTCCAGAGGGACAGGGAACTGCTGGAGAGAGTCCAGGGGAGGCCACAGAGATGATGAAGGGGCTGGAGCATCTTTGTGATGAGGAGAGGCTGAGAGAGCTGGGGCTGTTGAGGCTGGAGAAGAGCAGCCTGAGAGGGGACCTCATCAATGTTGATCAATATCTAAAGGGTGGGTGTCGAGAGGATGGGGCCAGACTCTTCTCAGTGGTGGCCAGTGACAGGACAAGGGGCAATGGGCACAAGCTGGAGCACAGGAGGTTCCAGGGAAACATGAGGAGAAACTTGTTTGCTGTGAGGGTGCCAGAGCCCTGGGCCAGGCTGCCCAGAGAGGCTGTGGAGTCTCCTTCTGTGGAGAGATTCCAAACCCACCTGGACACCATCGTGTGCAACCTGCTGGAGATGGCCCTGCTTTGGCAGGGGGGTTGGACTGGATGATCTCCAGGGGTCCCTTCCAACCCCACCACTCTGGGATTCTGGGATTCTGTGAATCCACAGAAAAAAAGCAGATTTTTTCCAGCAACATAAATGTTTATCTCAGTTCCTGTCTGTGTTCCTGGGTTGGAGGCCAGGCCTTTGAGCCCAGCACACGGCAGAATCACCCAGCCCCTCCTGGGTGTCAGCACCTCCTGCCTGTGCTCTGCTCCCACTGCCGGGAGCGGTGGCAGAGGTGACACAGAGCACAGCCCCCGGTGCCCGGGCGATCGGTGCCGCTGCAGTCGAGCTCTCAGACCTGCCGTGCTCGTGCATCTACCGGGGAACTTTTACTCCTTGTCTTCCAGAGCCCCTGAGCTGCTCCAGATCTCCTCCTTGGATGCCTCTGTGCCTGGGTTCCTTGTTGGCCTCACCCACTTTCCGCCAGGCTCCCCCCTTCCTCTGCCTTTGTTAGTTTTGATGACTTAACCCCATTGTCTGCTGGCCGGTGCTGCGGGGCAGGATCGTGCTCCTTTCTGTTCCCATTCAGGGCCAACTCCCATTTTCTAAAGCAAATCTTTTATTTTGGGTCGATTCCTCTGCTCTGGTGATTTGGCTGCTCCCTGTTTCTGTCGGGGCCTCTTGGAGGCTGTTTCTTCATTTTTTGCCTTACACTGCTTCGAACTTCTCACGTGGTGTTATGAAACCCACTCCCTGCTGCCTGCAAGCACATCACCTTTCCAGCTGCTGCTTTTAATTTCCTTTCAACTCTTTCTCATTCGTTTGCTCTTTGATGAGGAATTTTTGGCTTTTTTTGCTCTGAGGGGATTGTTGGATGTGGAAGTTCTTTATTGTCACTGTCGCGGGGTGGCTCTTGAATAGATCTTGTCTGTCATCCTGTGCCTTGCTGAGGATGGGATCTGAAGGTCTGAGCTCTTTCTTCCTTCAGGAAGGAGTCATCTGTGCTGGATAAAGTTGAGAAGCTGCACCATTTTCTCTCAGTTGTTCCTAAGATTTTAATTGTTGTGATCAGAGTTTATAATTGTACAGAAGAAATTATCACTTGTAACTGCAAAGCAGAGTGAGGAGCCTGTTCTGGAAGCTTCTCCCACCATAAGCCTGCCTGGCAGCTCTGGGACCTCCTCTGGCTCCCTGGGATCCCTCATGTGTCTTCTAGGGACTGTCACCAGGAATGGGACTGAGCCTCTTGTTTCAGGAGAGTGCCAAGAGCAAGGGGCAGAACCTTTCCTTTCCCTGCAGGTTTGGACTGTACGAGGCAATTTGGTTCCTTTTATAATTAACGTTGACCTGAGTGTCCAACCCACCTGGACACCATCGTGTGCAACCTGCTGGAGATGGCCCTGCTCTGGCAGGGGGGTTGGACTGGATGATCCCCAGAGGTCCCTCCCAACCCCACCACTCTGGGATTCTGTGGGATTCTGAGAGTCCAACCTCTGGTGCTGCCAGCGTGACATTCTCTTGCCTTCCTGCTCTCTGTGGGTGCTGCAGAGTCCTCTGTCCCGCTGCCGTGGCGGAGGGGATGGGCTGACAGTGCCACAGCACCCGCGCTGGGCTGGGTGGCTCGGTGGGCTCTGGCTGAGACAGGTTCCCAAAGCCACGTGCTCTGCCAGCACCACAGCCCCAGCCTACAGCCAGCCAGGAGCGAGGGCTGCAGCTGTAGGAAACACAACCTGGAGATGATGGGCTGTAAATATTTGATGACGTGGGTCCTGGGGAGGGAGGGAAACTGGTTATGGTACCAGGGAAACGCTGTGGTCACAGGTGAGATGGGGAGGGAAGGGCTCTTCTCCTCCCCTCCCACTGGAGAAGACCTCGCTGGGTGCCTCCAGCTTCTGCCAGGGCTCACAGTGCTGCTGCTCATCCCTCCTCTGTTTGCACATCTGTGAGGTCCATGGTCCAAAAAAGCAATTCAGATTAAGGAGCAGCTTCTGGGTCAAGAAGATTATGAAGTTGCCCTGTCAGTGGGTCACCTAGCTTCTCTCTAGAACTATGATATGAATCAATATGAAAATGCTGAAAAGCTTTATTTGAGATCCATAGCAATTGGAAAGAAGCTTTTTGGTGAAGGATACAGTGGACTTGAATATGATTACAGAGGTCTCATTAAACTGTACAATTCCATTGGCAATGACGAAAAAGTTTTGGTGAGATGGGGAGGGAAGGGCTCTTCTCCTCCCCTCCCACTGGAGAAGACCTCGCTGGATGCCTCCAGCTCCTGCCAGGGCTCACAGTGCTGCTGTTCACCCCTCCTCTGTTTGCACATCTGTGAAGTCCATGGTGGAGAAGGCAACAGACTCTACACTGCACCAGGGATTTAAACATTTTCTCCTTCTCCTTGTTCTTACTCTTAAGGTTTATCCCTCTCCTTGCTCTTAGCGTGGCTGCTCCCGGGTGCAGCTGTGGGGCACAGGACCCTGGTGGTGCTCAGCTCTGATTGTCCCCTGTGTCTCTCCACAGAAGTGTCTGCGGCTGAACCCCGACGTTCCCGTGTGGGTGTCCAAGCAGCGCATCCTCTGCACCCTGAACCACAGCCTCAAGGATGTTCTCAACTACGGGCTCTTCCAGCCGGCCTTCAACGGCAGGGCTGGGAAGTTCCTGGACGAGGAGCGCCTGCTGCGGGAGTACCCCCTGAATCCAGACACTCCTGTCCCCTACCTGGAGGTACCCCCTTCTTTTTTATCCATATATAGGTACACAGACACATCCCTATAGATGTGTGCAGGAGTCTGTAGGACCTCTGTGGTCCCTTCCGCTGTACGCTCAGGAGGCACCACAGATATTAGTGCCCCCTGTCCCCCTCCCCTTTTGTCCCCATTTCACTTCCAGGAGTGCAAGCACAGACGTTTGTGGGGGTGCACGTGTACTCACGGAGAGTTCCCCGAGGGAAAGCTGAGGCAAAGCCTCTGTTTTAGCTGCTCCTGGCTCTGTCTCTCCAGGGCTCCATCTCGTCTGCTGCAGCCCTGTGAAATGGTTTCCCTGTGTTCTGACCCTGTGATCAACATTTCTTTATGTTCTGGTGGCCCATCACTGTCGTGGGCAATGGCAGGAGCAGAAGGAAAGCCAGTCCTGTAGGGACTGAGGGAAAACAACAGGGAGATTTTCAAACATGAGGATGAAGGACTTGAGTTGGGTATCTTGTTTAATCTACAGTTCCTGTAGAGACTGGAACACAACTGTGCTTTGACAGCATATGACCGTCCCTGTATGGACCTCACTTGTGTGATGAGTGCAGAGGATCATCTCCACTGGTTTCTCTTCTAGAAAATTAGCTAGAGCAGCAATTAACTCAATTAACTCTGTGTTCACTATAGCTTTAGCCTTGGGCTGGGAACTGCCACCTTGTCAGCCTCACCTCTGTGAGCCTGGGCAGATCATGGGATGGATCCTCCTAGAAGCTGTGCTAAGGAGGACAGGGAGGGGATTCGAGGCAGCCAGCACGGCTGCACCAAGGGCACTGCCACCCAAGTGAGGCAAAAACCTCCTCTGAGAAGAGTTTCCTCTAAGGTGCCCAGCAGCATTTCTTGGGCTCCACTGGCTGTCACTGTGGACATCTCCCCTTGATGTCACTATGGACATCTCCCCTGGCTGTGACTGTGGACATCCCCACTGACTGTCACTGTGGACATCCCCACTGACTGTCACTGTGGACATCCCCGCTGACTGTCACTGTGGACATCTCCCCTGACTGTCACTGTGGACATCTCCACTGGCTGTCACCGTGGACATCTCCCCTTGATGTCACTATGGACATCTCCCCTGGCTGTGACTGTGGACATCCCCACTGACTGTCACTGTGGACATCTCCACTGTGGACATCCCCACTGACTGTCACTGTGGACATCTCCACTGTGGACATCCCCACTGACTGTCACTGTGGACATCTCCACTGTGGACATCCCCACTGGCTGTCACTGTGGACATCCCCACTGGCTGTCACTGTGGACATCCCCACTGACTGTCACTGTGGACATCTCCACTGGCTGTCACTGTGGACATCTCCACTGGCTGTCACTGTGGACATCCCCACTGGCTGTCACTGTGGACATCTCCACTGGCTGTCACTGTAGACATCTCCACTGGCTGTCACTGTGGACAACCCCACTGGCTGTCACATCTCCACTGGCTGCCACTGTGGACATGCCCACTGACTGTCACTGTGGACATCCCCACTGACTGTCACTGTGGACATCTCCCCTGACTGTCACTGTGGACATCTCCACTGGCTGTCACTGTGGACATCTCCACTGGCTGTCACAGTGGACATCACTACTGGCTGTCACTGTGGACATCCCCACTGGCTGTCACTGTGGACATCCCTACTGGCTGTCACTGTGGACATCTCCCCTGACTGTCACTGTGGACATGCCCACTGGCTGTCACTGTGGATGTCTCCACTGACTGTCACCGTGGACATCTCCACTGGCTGTCACTGGGGACATCCCCACTGGCTGTCACTGTGGACATCTCCCCTTGATGTCACTGTGGACATCACTACTGGCTGTCACTGTGGACATCCCCACTGACTGTCAGTGTAGACGTCTCCACTGGCTGTCACTGTGGACATCCCCACTGACTCACTGTGGACATGCCCACTGGCTGTCACTGTGGACATCTCCACTGGATGTCACTGTGGACATCTCCCCTGGCTGTCACTGTGGACATCTCCACTGACTGTCACTGTGGACATCCCCACTGGCTGTCACTGTGGACATCCCCACTGACTGTCACTGTGGACATCTCTACTGGCTGTCACTGTGGACATCCCCACTGACTCACTGTGGACATCCCCACAGGCTGTACTGGGACCCCAGTTACCTGCACATGGACTTACAAACGTAGGGACCTTGTTCTGTATTTCACCCCAAAGTCTGTTCAGGAGGTGTTGCACGCTGAAGCTGCACGAGCTCCTATCAGAGCAGCGTGGCTGCTGTTATTGTAACTCATCCTGGCTAATTTGGAAGGCAAGTGCAGCACAATTCCTCAGCAGCTGAACGTTTAATGTAGGCAGAAACATTTGGAAGGACGTTAAGAACGCTTGCAAATAAACCCACGAGGCAGCAAATTCCTCACAGGGGCTTTCAGGCTTTGTTCCTGTGTAACTCAGCGTGGTGTCCACACTTAATGCCTCAGCACACGCCTCTCAGTGCAGGCTTGACACGGGTGTTTGTTGTGTGTCATTTCCATTCTTCTGAACTTGGTAAGGATGGGAACTGAGCCCTGGAGAATCCTCTTGGAAAACCAAAACTCTGGAATCTAGTTACATCAATCCTATGCTGATACCACGAGGTTTGTGGAACCCAAAGGATAAATTAACCCTCAGGGCTGCACGTGAAGGAAATCAGATGAGTGAGGGGTTTGTTCAGAGTGACAGAAGCATCCCATTCAGAGTGACAGAAGAATCCCAGTCAGAAGCAGGTGTCTGCAGAGGAGAGGTGGGACACCAGCTCTGTCCGATGCAGCACTCCAGGTTCCCTTATCAGGATAAAACAGCAGCTGTAACTCAGTGTGTTGGTGATCAGGCAACGTGCAGTGGGGGCCACCTGCCCATCTGCTGAGATCCCCTTTCCCCTTTCTGTGTTTTGGGGCATTGGCTGTGTCCCCTCTTACCTTACTGGTTGTTATCTCCTGTCAGAAGCTTGTTATGTCCTTCTTAGTGAGGCACTGATTTTGTTTGCCACACACACCGTTGTGTTCTCACCGTTATTAATCATCACACGTTCAGTTCATGCACCTTGTAAATCCCAGAATGGCCTGGATGGGAAAAGCCCTTTGAGCTCATCGAGTCCCACCATGAACCCAACACTGCCCAGTCCCCTATGACTGACCCATGTCCCTCAGCACTGTGTCTACACGACTCTTCAATCCCTCCAGGGATGGGGACTCCACCACTGCCCTGGGCAACCCCTTCCAATGCCTCAGAACCCTTTCAGCAAAGAAATTCTTCCTCACATCCCATCTAAAATCGAAGCAGATTTGGAAATTCTCACACCTGTGTGTCCTCCGTGCCCAAGTCCAGTCAGTGAGCTGTTGGAGCCAAACCCTTGGGGTGTGGGTACCTTGGGGTCAGCTGCCCACTTCAGGTGCTTCTGCAGAAGTTTTGCTGCTCAGCTTTGAGCACCTGACCACGTGTTGTTCAACAGAACTCTTCTCAGATGGGGTTTTTGCCGTGCACCTGGGTGCAGTGTGCATTGCTCTCGCATCAAAGCTGCTGTAGCCTGGCTTCGTGGGGCAGCTGGGGGTCCTGCAGGACCTTCCCAAGGCCAAGCACTGGGAGACCCAGAGCAGTGCCCGGGGCTGGGAGGTGGGTGCTGGGAGCAGAGCTCCTTTGCAGCCCCTCTGACGTGGTGCCTGGGGTGGAGAGGAGCCGCTGAAGGATGCTTGTAGGGATGCACAGAGGATCCCTGGCACTGGCAGCATCTGCAAAGGACCAACATCTGTAAATCAGCAAGTTTTTACCTTGGAGTGATCAAAAAACCCCAGTTCTGTGGGAAAACACCTGCCCAGCAGTACAAGTCTGTGATAGACTGAAGATGTGCTGACGTTGTGCCAGTATTGAAAAGTCAGTGGGATGAGCTTAGTAGCTGCAGTCCAAAGATAACTTGGTGTCAGTTCCAGCTGGAATAATGAAATGCTGATGGAGGATTAAGTTCAGAGCAGTTGAAGATCTCAGAATACAATTGGTGCGTTGAGAGAAAGATCTGGTCGAACAAATCCCATTTCATTCTGGAAGGAAATGCTAATTCTGCTTGATAAAGATAACTATGCAAAGGTAGCAGCCCCTGGGGGGTACTTGGTTTTGTTCTACACGATGTTCAAGTTCAGGATTAGCACTATAAAACATCAGTGGGACCAGTGCCAGCGGCTCACTGATCAATGATAAGCAGCAGTTGTCACAGTGGAGTTCCTGGTGGGGTTCCCTTGGGGACTGATGTCAAGCTTCATGGGGAGACCCCAGGGATCTGGGTGTAAATAGGAACTCGCTGCTCATGGAGTCTGATTACACAAAGTTTGGCAGAGAATGTAACAATCATAGAATCCCAGACTGCTTTGGGTTGGGAGGGACCTTAAAGCTCATCCAAGGTGTCCCCAGGCAGCGGTGACACCTCCCACTAGACCAGGTTGGTGTCAGCTGCACGAAGTCATTGGGTAAGTGGGAGTCCCATCAAAGCATGCTCTAAGGCAGCCCAGTGACTGACACACGGTGGGGTGAGGGTGGCTCTCAAAGGAAGGACTCACAGCGTGGAAAACCAGGTTTCTGAATAAGATTTTGGAGCCTTTTGGTCAAGAATCCCAACAGCAATTCCCAGTGTGATGCTGTGGCACAGTGAGAGCCTGTCACCCTTCGGTGTGTGTCCTGACACGTTGTGGGCTGGTTTTAGGAGTGGTTGGGGTGGAAGGGGTTGGTGTTGGAGCAGCGTGTGGGTGACAGTGTGCTTGAAAGGATGTGGGGAAGAGGCATGGCACAGGAAAGAGCAGCAGAAGTGAGAAGAGGAGAGGAGAGGAGAGGAGAGGAGAGAAGAGAAGAGAAGAGAAGAGAAGAGAAGAGAAGAGAAGAGAAGAGAAGAGAAGAGAAGAGAAGAGAAGAGAAGAGAAGAGAAGAGAAGAGGAGAGAAGAGGAGAGAAGAGGAGAGAAGAGAAGAGGAGAGAAGATCCCTCAATGAGAGATGGAGAGCTCAACCTGCTTACAGGGAAGTTGGCTCTAGACCACCTGGGTAAGAACTGTCCTGGGGAAACCACTCTGTCATTAGAGAGGTCCCTCATTAGTTGGGAAGAAGCAGAACAAAGGCCACACCCTCTGGAAGCTGAAGCCAGATAAATTCCTGTGAAAACCTGGTGAGAATTTCTTTAGTGAGGAGAGCAGGTAACAGAGCAAGCAGTGAAGGAGAACAGTGTGTTCTGTCTCTCTTGCTGCTTTCAGCTCTCGATTGTCTTCATGCAAGGTGACGTTGACTGGAGCTGCTTGGGAGCGGTTTGATGCTGAGTGGGGTTTGTTCATCTCATGTTTGACTCATATCTCGTTCTTCCCTCTTGCAGTTCCGGTACAAGCGGCGTGTGTACACCCAGACTCTGCTGGATGACAAGCAGTTTGCCAAGCTCCACACAAAGGTAAGGCTGGAGGCTAGCTGGCAAGCTCAAAGCCCTGGGGACATGTCCAGCACTGGTGGTGGCCTGACACAGGTTATGGGATACCTGTCATAGGTTATGGGATACCTGTCATAGGTTATGGGATACCTGTCATAGGTTACCTGGTACCAGGTTTTGGGATGTTTCAGGCTTCTCTGCTTGCCAGATTGCAAAGCACTCATGAGAAATGGGTGGTGCTTGCTGAAGCCTGGGGTGGTTTGGGTGGGGGTCCCAGCTGAAGGACCCCATCAAGCCATGGTAGGGTGGCCACACAGAGACAGACCTGCAGCGCTCCGGTGTGCAGGTCGGTGTGCGGTTGGTCTGTGCTCTGCGGGAGAGCATGGGGTCAGCTTCCCATGGGGTGGTGAGGCAGAGGAACACATGATGGGCCAGCTGAAGAGAAGCTTTATTCTCGGGGATGGAGGAGTCACTAAATGCCTGGAGAGCACAACGGGGCACATTGAGGAGCTCGCCTTCCCTTCCCCCAGCGCGAGGCTGCCGCACGCCTCCGCCTGGCGCGCGGGCTCGTTGCTTTGTCTCTGGCTTTAACCCGTGTGTTGGGGCCAGGATTTCACTGGTGGGATCCACATGTGGAGTGGAAAGTGCTCTTGGTTTACTGCAGCCCCCAGGTGTCGTGGGCAGTGACCAAGGCTTGTGTCAGAATTAACGGTGCAGGCGCCGAACGGGCCATCGGGGTGTTTGGAGAACAAGGAGTGTGACAGGAGCGGTGATTTTGTGTGCATGGGTGTGTCCTGGGAGGAGGGACACTCCACCAAAACCACTGGGCTCTGTGGCCAGGGACACCCCAGCTGGCACAGCTGCAGGGTCAGGGATGTTAATGGTGACCAGGCCTTGGGCACGTGTTGGCTGGATCTCTCATCTCTTGCACTGCTCTTCCTCTGGACAGCTGTGGTGGTCCCATGATGTCACTATTTGCCTAAGAAATTAAGAGCAATAATTGTGGGGGGGTCTGGAACCTGCTGCCACTCATAATTGTGCCTTGAGATGGCATGTGGGGACTTGGATGGTTCCTGGGAGGCTGGGCCAGTGGTGCATGGGAACTGTGAGACAGGAGGAGGGAGGTGGATTGGAAAAGCCCTTTAAGCTCATCGAGTCCAAACATGAACCCAACACTGACCAGTCCCCACTGACCCATGTCCCTCAGCACTGTGTCTACACGACTCTTCAACCCCTCCAGGGATGGGGACTCCACCACTGCCCTGGGCAACCCCTTCCAATGCCTCAGAACCCTTTCAGCAAAGAAATTCTTCCTCACATCCCATCTCAACTGCCCTGGGCACAACTGGAGCCCATTTCCTCTTGTCCTGTCCCTTGCTCCTTGGTGGAACAGACCCACCCCCACCTCTCTGCACCCTCCTCCAAGGGACTTGGACAGAGCCAGAAGGTCTCCCCTCAGCCTCCTTTTCTCCAGGCTCAGCACCCCCAGTTCCCTCAGCCGGGAACTCAGCACACTTGTGCTCCAGACCCTTCCCCAGCTCCGTTCCCTTCTCTGGACACGCTCCAGCACCTCCAGGTCCTTCTTGGACTCAGGGGCCCAACACTGAACCCAGCACTCCAGCTGTGGCCTCACCAGTGCTGAGTCCTCCTCAGCCTCCCAGCAGCCCAGGCCGTGCATGGCTCCTGCTGCAGGTCTGCAGGGTGCTGCTTTGCTTCTGGTCACATCTGCTCTGCAAGAGACAGGCAAGCAAGGGTTGGAAATGGTCAGTTAAAAGGTTCAACAGCAAGAGCTGAGGCAGTTGGGGCCATAGACATAAAGCAGAAGGGAAGAAAACCTTCTCCAAAGGGGCTTGACCTACCCCAGAGGTGAAAATCTTGGTGGAGAGAAGCAGGTCCTCTGGCTTCGGCTTGCAGAGCTGCACAAAAAACCCCCCAGTGCTGTTAGGGCTCAGGTTTGACTCACGAAGATTGAAGTCACGAGGCTGCTGTCTGGAGGGACAAGAAGATCCAGGCAGCAGATCTGGAAAGCTCTCAGCATCTTCCTGGCGCCAGGAAGCGTGAATCACGGTCCTCCCGAGCCTCGCCAGTGGGAGAGCATCCCTGCTGCAGGGAGGGCTGGAGGCACCTGCCACGGGAGACCCGAGTGGCAGCAGCTGAGGACTTCCCCCACGAGTGTGTAGTAGCCAGAAATGCACTTTATTAAATAGTCCCTTAATCTCCTGCTTTCATTTCTACTTCAAAAGCAAATTCCCTTCGTGTTGTTTCTTTATCTTTAAAGCATCCCTTGGTGATACCTCCGCTCGTCAGCATCCTCCTGATGGAGGCAGAAGGCAGCGGAGGCTGCCTTCTGCCTCCATCAGGAGGATGCTGACGAGCGTTTGCTTTGGCTGGTGTTTGCCCAGAGCCCGTGGGCACCGTGGGCACCGTGGAGGGAGGAGAGGAGCCTTTGTCCTGCCCTGAGGTGCTCTGCAGGGATGCAATGCGGTGTGATGTGGTTTTAAGCTGAAAGAGGGGAGGTTTGGATTAGATATTAGGAAGAAATTGTTTGGTGTGAGGGTGGTGAGACCCTGGCCCAGGTTGGGCAGAGAAGCTGTGGCTGCTCCTCCCTGGAAGTGTTCTGGGCCAGGCTGGATGAGGCTTTGAGCAACCTGGTCTGGTGGAAGGTGTCCCTGCTGCTGGCAGGGGGTTGGGACTGGAGGAGCTTTCGGGTCCCTTCCAACCCAAACCAGTCTGGGGTTCTGTGGTTCTATGATGTGATGCGGTGTGATGCGATGCGATCTGGTGCGGTGCAGCGCGAGGGAAGCGGTGGAGGTGGCCGCAGGGTGTAGCACCAGGAGGTGTGTGAGCGGGGGACGTTCCCGTGCCGGCCACTCGCTGGAGCGATGCCGGTGCCGAGAGCCGGTGGCAGCGGGACTGCCCCGCCCGGCACGGATCGGCGCGGCGGCTTCACTGGGAGAGGGGAGAGCGGAGCCTCGTGTGCGGCTCCCGGCAGGCGGCTCGGGGGCGGGGGGGACGGAGAGCGCAGGGCCATGGGCTCCTCCCTGGGACGGTGGCTGGCTGAGCAGAGAGAGAACCGGCGAGCTGCTGGGGAGCGCGGACCCCGAGCGAGGAGCACGGTACTGCCCGGTTCTGCCCGGTACTGCCCGGTTCTGCCCGCTTCTGCCTGGTACTGCCTGGTACTGCCCGGTACTGCCCAGTTCTGCCTGGTACTGCCCGGTTCTGCCTGGTACTGCCCGGTACAGCCCGCTTCTGCCCGGTACTGCCTGGTACTGCCCGCTTCTGGCCGGTACTGCCTGGTACTGCCCGCTTCTGGCCGGTACTGCCCGCTTCTGGCCGGTACTGCCCGCTTCTGCCTGCTTCTGCCCGGTACTGCCCAGTACTGCCTGGTTCTGCCCGCTTCTGCCTGGTACTGCCTGGTACTGCCCAGTACTGCCTGGTACTGCCCGGTACTGCCCAGTAGGTACTGCCCGGTACTGCCTGGTACTGCCTGGTACTGCCCGGTACTGCCCGATACTGCCTGGTACTGCCTGTCTGCTGTGGCTGTGCCCGGCACTGCTGGGTGAGGGGCTGCAGGGAGACAGACCTGCTGGGCCACTGACCCCACGGAGGGATGCAGAGGGGCTGGTGGCTGGGTGGGAGCAGGTGGGGGGTTCATTCATAGTGAGGAAGATGATGTCGCTGGGCCGATGTGGGGAGCCTCTGCCTCCTCCAGCACCCCAGGCTTGTCCAGGCTTCTGCGCTGGGGCGGCTGCTGCGGGGGTTCTGCCTCTGTCTGTGCAGTTGTGGTCTGAATGTTGGGATTGTCCTGTGCAGGGACAGGACTCCATGATCCTGGTGGGTCTCTTCCCACTCCCAACGTTCGATGATTCCATGATTTAGGGGTCGGTGTTTTCTTCTGGGGCAGCAGATGCGCGGAGGTGATGTCTCTGCGGTGTGGTGTGGCCGGAGGGGTGAGGTGTCCCCGTTATCTGTAGCTATGTCCAGTCTCTCAGACAGTGAAACACCATTTTTCTCTGAGATGCAGGAATTTACAGGGCTGGGAGGGATTAACCTTGGCTCTGCCAGGGTGGTGGGACCGCTCCTGAGGCTGCGGGATGGGGGAAATCTGCAGGCCTGTGGTTAATGGAATCACCTGGATGAGAAGAAAGTATGAAAACATTCAGAGTTTGGAGTCTGACTTTTAGTGGCAGGACACACTCCTCGACTCCTTAAATCACCTTGAAACATGATTCTGAACTGCCACGAAAAAAGAAAAACCAGAAAAAGAACTCATTTTTGTGTGGGTGTCAGTGGACTTGTTCTAGGAAGCGGGGAAGCTGATTTCTTGTGTCGCCAGCAGTAACGAAGTGACTTGGTCAGATCAGTCCGTCAGTCCCTGGTGCCGCTGGGGATCTGCTGGCGGTGGCATTTCCCACAGATTTCCTTCCCCCTGAGTTCCAGTTGGGCCATTTGCAAATGGAAGTGCAAAAAAAGAAGAAAGTGTGTTGGAAAAGGGCGATCCCATTGTGCTCATCACCACCAAGCTGGGCAGGAAAAACCTGGCATTTCCCAGAGTGCCCACAAGGAACATTGTGCTACCAAGAGACTTGGGATGTTACCACCTTGAAGGAGAAAGTAGCAACACATTTAAAGCACACTGAGAAGTGGTGATGAGGGGCACAGGTGATGATACTGCTGCAGGTGAGTGACGTGAGCGGGGAGCCAGACGTGCTGGGCGCAGACCGCGAGCCTCTCCTGCTGCAGGCTGCGCGGTTCCAGGAGGACACCAGACCCAGGGTGATGAAGCATTGAGAAGGTGTCAGCTTGGTGGACAACACCCACAGCAGGTCTGCAGTGTCACTGTCACCACTTTCCTGTTGGGGTTAGTGTGTGAGAAGGGTGGTTATGGGAGGGGACGGTGGCACTGCTCTGTGGAGCAATGGGACATGGGGGACATCTTTGCCTGGGGTGCGTCTGGATGATGGGAGTGAACACCATGGACAAGGATCATCCAGGCCAACTCCTGTCCCTGCACAGGACAATCCCAACATTCTTGTCAGCCTTGGGGCCATGAGCACCTCCCTGGGGAGCCTGTGCCAGTGCTCCACCACCCTCTGCCTCAAGAACCTTTTCCTCATGGCCAACCTCACCCTCCCCTGCCACATCTTCCTTCCATGGCCTCTGCTCCTGGCGTTGGTGGCCAGAGAGAAGAGCTCAGCGCCTGCCCCTCCTCTGCCCCTTGGGAGGAAGTTCCAGACCGCCATGAGATCTCCTCTCACTCTCCTCTTCTCCCAACAGTGTGTTCAGCACAAATCCAAAGCACAGCCTCTGTGGAGAAGTGCAGCTCTCTCCCAGGCCAAGCTGCAGACCCAGCCAGCCTCCAGGACAGCGCAGAACACTGTGGTGTGTCATGAAACCCATTATTTGATGTTTCTGTGGGCTGCCTGCGGAGTTGGTGGAGTCCCCATCCCTGGAGGGGTTTAAAAGATGGGTAGGCGAGGTGCTCAGAGATCTGGTTTAGCAGTGGACAGGTACAGTTTGACTTGATGATCTCAAAGGTCTTTTCCAACCAGGAGATTCTATGATTCAGTGACTGGTGAGGTGTCTGCTGCTGGCCAGTGGCTGTGTGGGTGCTGGTCTCGCTGCTGGTGCGAGGAGGTGGCCGCTCTTCTCCAGCCTCTCCCAGGGCCTTGCGGCAGCACCACACTCTGGGAAGCAGATGGTTTGTCTGCAAGCTGGACCCTGAGGAGAGATGGGTCCTTCCTTGGTGCTGAGGCTGCAGGAAGCATCAGCACGTGCTCGGGGATGTGCTGTTGTCTCCGCTCCTGCAGAGCCGGGTGCCTGTGCTTGGCTTCCCCCAGCACCCAGCCCGCGCTGAACAGCGCCTGACAGGATCGTTTCTCTGCAAGAAGAATGTCTCATTTATTTCCTTTCATTTCCATTCAAGAGGGAGAAGCTGGTTCCCTCGCAGCAGTTGCCTCTCAATGAGCGTTTTCTTTTCTGGAGGGTGTTGATTTTTCTCGCGGCTGGTGCGAGCGGGGGATAATGGACTGCGGCACGGCGGCTGCCAGCTGGGCAGCTGGAGCTGTGCCCCGTCCCCAGGCGCTCTCCTGGTGTGAACCTCCTCTGCTGAACACAGAGAACTGCCTCAAATGTGCTCAGGAGTCATCTGCTGAGGGTTTGGGTAATGATAACTGAACCGAGCTGAAGGAGCAGAGCCGCGGGTTGAGCGGTGGCCCAAAGGGCAAGGGCAGACCCAGGCTTGGGGTCCTGTCTCTCCTTGTGGGGATCACAGAATCATTTGGTTGGAAAAGACCTTTGAGATCATCAAGTCCAACCATAAACCTCACACTGCCAAGTCTACCTCTAAACCATGTCCCTGAGCATCACATTGACATGGCTTTTAAATCCCTCCAGGGATGGGGACTCCACCACTGCCCTGGGCAACCCCTTCCAGTGCCTCAGAACCCTTCCAGCAAAGAAATTCTTCCTCACATCCCATCTCAACTGCCCTGGCCACAACTGGAGCCCATTTCCTCTTGTCCTGTCCCTTGGTCCTTGCTTGAACAGACCCACCCCCACCTCTCTGCACCCTCCTCCAAGGGACTTGGACAGAGCCAGAAGGTCTCTCCTCAGCCTCCTTTTCTCCAGGCTCAGCACCCCCAGTTCCCTCAGCCGGGAACTCAGCACACTTGTGCTCCAGACCCTTCCCCAGCTCCGTTCCCTTCTCTGGACACGCTCCAGCACCTCCAGGGCCTTCTTGGACTCAGGGGCCCAACACTGGACACAGTATTCTAGATCCTCCTCCTCAGGGGGGGCAATGCAGACTCCCCCCCAAGAAGGAAGGTCCCAAAACCAGGGGTTGCTCCCAAAGGGTTTCCAGGTAGAGAGTGGTCAAGCCTGGAGGTCTGTGCTCGGCTCTGTCACAGGTCCTTAAAGCCCTCCCTGGTTCTGGTGTGGGGTGAGGGGGTCCCACCTGCCCACAGCCCCAGACCCCAACCTCTGCCCAGCCTGTGCCCCCGGCCGCCGCTTGCACCACGGCACCTGGGAAATGAGAGGCTTAAAGCAGCCCTTAAATGAGCAGAGTCGAGTTTTTTGGCTTTAATTGTGTTTGCAGTGAGTTTTTGCCGGGTCTCGGGAGCTTTCTCCTCCCCAGAGAAGGTGGCTTCGCTCTGGTGGCTGGAGCTGCTCAAACATTGGGATCCACAAATCACCTTGGTCCTCACACTGAATGCGGTGCCTGTGCTCCCGGGAAGAGCCATGAGGAGTTTGTTGAAGCAGTTGGGTATTTTATATACACACATTGAGGTTGTAACCTGCTGCCTGTTGAAGTGGGGTGCCATTCCTCTCCTGGCTTCTGAGTATTTTTATTAGTTTGATTCGTGTCCAACTGCATCCAGACAAAAGCTGAAGTTCAATTGCAATTGAAGCAAAATAACATTTTAAATTATGTCTTTATCACTTCAGTAAATGTTGCTTGAATGTCCTGGATGCAGAAGAGAAAAAGGAAATTTATCAGTCCATCTCTTTTGTATTTAAAGCTGACTGATCTTTTAAACAAGGGAAGGGTTGGTTTGGATCAGTGGGTCTCCACAAATTCTCCAAGGTATCGAAGTGCCAGAAAATAAGGAAGTATCTTTAGGTGGGATTTCAGAATTGCCTGAGCAGTTTGGGCAACTGCTCAGCTCCCCTTCGTTTCAGTGGGAGTCTGGCTTTTGCCTTCTCTCTTCGTGTCTGGTCACCTCAATACATTTGAGAACCTGGCCACAAATCCCCCAAGTCCTTAGAACAATGAGGTCTCATTCCTTTCCCACCAGGGTTTTATTCATCGTCTGGGGGAGGGAAACAAGCTTCCTCACTTTCTCAGTTCTCAAATCTTCTTTCAGCTGTGAGTGAATCAATCCAAATAATGAGGAGAATATTTGGTGTTTCCAGCTAAATTGGATGGGAAGACAATCAGGCAGGAAAGCTTTTCTCTGCGGCGTGAGCTGCAGAGCCACCGCGGAGGAATGTGAATGCCAGCGACTGCTTCTGTGGGAAGAGAGGAGGGGATGTGCCCAGCACGGGACGTGGCTGTGGCATATTTTAGTGTTTGAGTTGATTTCAGGAGCTGAGTGTGTTTTGTTTCTGACTCTGAATGAAAGAACCCTTT
The DNA here is from genome assembly GCA_907165065.1 of Caprimulgus europaeus. Next base: position 82,067,839 of record OU015528.1, read on the forward strand.
GGAACTGCTGAGTGCTGGCAGGAGGATCAGCACCCAGCACGCTTTGTCAGTGCTTGTGGGTACGACATCGGCGTCAGCCGCCCCCCGGGCGCCTGAGCCAGCGGTGCAGCTGCAGGTGGGGGATCCCTTTGGTCTCCCTGAGACCTGACAGCAGTGAAAATGTTAAAACTGGGATCAAATTGGTGTTGGTGTGGCACTGCTCTGCTGTGATGGTCACACCTGGGTGGGATGTAGCTCCCCAAGAGTCCCCATGTCCCCTCGGTGAGGAGGGGGCTGGTGGGAATGCTCGTGCCATGAGTGGGGACGGTCATGCCATGGGTTGGGAGGGGATTGTTTGGTGGCTTTGGCTGCACTGCACAGCACTGGTCTGATTTTGGTTAAGGTTTTTGGGTGGACCTGTGCCTTGGGTTGGTGGTGGTTCAGGTGTTGGGTCCCTCAGGTTGGGCTGCACCAGCTCACAGAATCACAGCATGGTGGGGGTTGGAAGGGTCCTCTGGAGATCATCCAGTCCAAGCCCCCTGCCCAAGCAGGTCCATCTCCAGCAGGTTGCACAGGATGGTGTCCAGGCAGGTCTGGAATATCTCCAGAGAATGTCTCCAAAGAATATCTCCAGAGAAGGCTCGCTGGGAATGGGCCAGTTTGACCAAACCAGCAAAACCAGTGCCTGGGGGGCTATGGGCAGATGTCCATGGGCTGTCGAGGGGGGACCATGCACTTTCTGTGGGAAGATGACTTGGCAGAGCTGGGATTCCTCCACAGAGGCTCTCAGACCTGCCACAGCTTCTCTCCAGGGACCCTGAGGGACGCCCAGGAGGTGCCGGGAGCGAGCGGGGAGCTGGACGGGGAGTTCAGTTCTGCGGTTATTTGGCTGCAGAGATGAGATGCACAAGAGGCCTCCAAGGAGGAGGGTCCCTGGGTCTTGGCACAGTGGTTTCCAGCATGTGGTGGCCAGGATGTCCCAATGAGCAATTGCCTCTGCTCTTGCCTGCTCCAGGTTCTGTTATTTCCAGGTCTGGCTGTTGCTGTAGCACTGTGGAGCTGTCTGGGGAGCAGCGTGGGAACGGCGATGCCTCTCCCTGTGGCCACAGAAATGCTGAACTGAAATGGAATCACATCTTTTTTCTCTCCCTTTGTTCTGGAAAGCAGCTGGATTGAGCTAATTCCACACCTCTGTGTTGGGAAAGAGCGGGAAACTGGAGAACTGTCGGATGATGGGAAGCACTGGGCCGCTCTGCTCGTACACGCTGCTGGTCCCAGTGCACGCTGCTGGTCCCAGTGCATGCTGCTGGTCCCAGTGCATGCTGCTGGTCCCAGTGCACGCTGCTGGTCCCAGTACACGCTGCTGGTCCCAGTGCACGCTGCTGGTCCCAGTGCATGCTGCTGGTCCCAGTGCACGCTGCTGGTCCCAGTGCATGCTGCTGGTCCCAGTGCACGTTGCTGGTCCCAGTGCATGCTGCTGGTCCCAGTGCACGTTGCTGGTCCCAGTGCACGCTGCTGGTCCCAGTGCATGCTGCTGGTCCCAGTGCTCCCCATGGAGCTGCACCAGTTACCCCCCTGTTACCAAACGTGCAGTTCCAGACCTGCTGGCTGCTGGCTGCTCGGCCACATCTCCCAACCTGCTGGAGATGGCCCTGCTCTGGCAGGGGGTTGGGCTGGATGATCTCCAGAGGTCCCTTCCAGCCCCACCAGTCTGTGATACCATTCTGTGTCGACTGGCACAGTTCTCAGTGAGACTGTCAGTGCCATTCTTGGTCACAGGGCTTTAGTGAGGCCACACATGGAGCATCACCTGCTGGGTTTGGTCAGCATCATCTGCTGAAGGGCTGCTGGGTGGAGAAGAGGCGTATGGACAAGCAGGAGTGGAAGGAAAAGGGTTAAATCTGCGCCATGGAGCGGTAGTGGGGAAGAGGCATTTTGGGATGGCATCCTGGAGGCGTTGCAGGAGTTGTCAAGTCCCGTCTGTGCTGTTGCTGGCAGGCAGCTGTGATTCCTTCAGTGTTGCTGTACTTGTGCAGCAGCTGAGGGGACACTGAAGCAGGAGGTGGATTTGGCTTTCCCTTCCCTGGGAGGCGAGAGGGGACCTGGGGGAGAAGTCACACGGGGCAGCGAGGGTTGGGGCAATGGCTTGTCCCCCCAGATGGCAGTGCTGGTGCCCTGCTGCAGCTGATGCCAGTGGCCCTCTCACCGTGGTCATGATGAGCGTTGGTGCTGTGGGCACTGCTCAGGTGTGAGTGAGCCATGACCCGACCCTTTCTACCCTTTGAGCCGGTTCTCCTCGCTCGTGTGTGCTGGCCCGTTGCCTTGGGTCTGTCTTGGCAGCCCTGCCTGGGCTGGTGGGGTCCTGAGGGATGTGAGGGAGCACCCAGGGATGGGCAGGGTGGTTGGGATGGGGAGCGAGGCCGTGCTCTGCACTAAGGGATTGGCTGTGGCAACCCTGGAGACACACCCAGCCTGGGGACCGAGGCTGGAGAGCAGCCCTGCAGAGAGGGACCTGGGGGTTCTGCTCCATGGCAAGTTGACCATGAGCCACCAGTGTGTCCTGGCAGCCAAGAGGGACCCCCGTGTCCTGGGGGCACCCAGCCCTGCACTGCGAGCCGGGCCAGGGAGGGGATCGTCCCGCTCTGCTCTGCACTGGGGCGGCCTCAGCTCCAGCACTGGGGGCAGCTTGGGCACCATGGGAGAAAAAGGATCTGAAGCTGCTGGAGAGTGTCCAGGGGAGGGACACAACACTGGGGAAGGGTTCAGAGGGGAAGGGTGTGAGGAGAGGCTGAAGGCACTTGGGTTGTTCAGCCTGGAGAAGAGGAGACTGAGAGGAGATCTCATGGTGGTCTGGAACTTCCTCCCCAGGGGAAGAGCAGGGGCAGGCGCTGAGCTCTTCTCTCTGGCCACCAACGCCAGGAGCAGAGGCCATGGCAGGAAGATGTGGCAGGGGAGGGTGAGGTTGGCCATGAGGAAAAGGTTCTTGAGGCAGAGGGTGGTGGAGCACTGGCACAGGCTCCCCAGGGAGGTGCTGATGGCCCCAAGCCTGACAAGATTCCAGCAGCATTTGGCCAAGGCCCTCAGGGACATGGTGTGAATGTTGGGCTTGTCCTGTGCAGGGACAGGAGTTGGACTGGATGATCCTGGTGGGTCCTTCCAGCTCCCAGTGTTCTGTGTTTCTATGATCCTCCATCTCTGGCCAATGACTCTCTGCCCCTCTCAGCTCCTGCCTGACTGCCCTCTTGTCCCGGGGGGTCACTAAGAGGAGTGAACCTTGAGTTGTGGGTTTGTGGCTTTGTGCTTTATCATTTTCTGTGTCCCTGTGGCATTGGCATCCCCACACACGTCCCCGTGTCGCTGTGGACAGGCAGAGCCAGCAGCTCAGGGACCGGGGCGGGTGGGTGGTAGATCAGGTTCTCAGCCCGGCATTGCTTGGCCTCAGCTTGCAAAGGTTCCTCCTGGTGATGTTTTCTGTCTGATTTCTTACTGTGGTTGGAGGATTAGCACAGATCAACTTGTGGGGCCCAAGTTTTGCCATTTTCAGGCTTCTCTGTAGAGTTGATTCTGAATATCTCAAGTTTTCCCTTTAGAAAATGAAATTTTGTCGAAATGAAAATATTATGCAAAGTCATATGTGATGAAATTTTGTTTAGGAAGCCTTTGGGAAGCGTTGGGCACCTTTCTGGGTCCTGTTGGGTATTTTCAGATTTATTTAATATTTTTTTTCCAACTGGAAATCTTTGAAATGAAATTTGGAGTGAAGCTCTTTGGAATTCATTTTGCTTCGTTATAGAGAAGATTTTTCTGTAGCAAATTAGGGGAAAATGCTGAAACTTGAGTTTTTTGACTGGGTGAAAACTCTCCTTTGCTCAGGTGTGTTCAGCCAGCTGTGCAGTGGCTCACAGGGGCAAGACCAGTTCCCAAACTGGTGGCTGCAACTTGACCAACTGGTTCAAGCTTTTCCCAGAGATTTCCCTCAGCCAATGCCCGGGATTTCTGCTGTGTCAGACCCTTCCTAGAGTCCCTTTTTTGAAGCTGCCTGCTGCAAGGTTTGATTGAAATTAACTCAAAAAGACCCCCAGCAGCCAAGGGTCTGAGAGCCTGGCCTGGGACCGTGTGTGCTGGGGGTTTCCCACCCTCGCCCGGCCCCGCGTGGCCACTTGATTCAGCAAATGTCACTGTCCAGAAGAGGAAAAAAGGGGGAAAACCCCAACAACTCCCAGCCACCCATGCAGACTGAGCAGAGGGTCCATCCCCTGGGAGAGCCAGGCTGTGTCTGTGCCCAGAGACAGGGAGCTCCGCCGCCACCAGAGCGCGGTGTCACAGCGGGCGGTGGCGGCCGCGCCCCGTGTGCCTCGCGGGCCCTGTTTGAGGAGTTGGGTCTTTCCCCCCAGGTGTTTGGGGTTCAGCAGACAGGTGGGTGACACCCTGCAGGTGAGGCTGTGACACAAGGCGAGGCGCTGGGACGCGTGGAGTCACGGGGCTGTGGATGTGCCCGGGTCACAAGCGCGTGCAACGGGTGCGCCCGCCCCACGAACAGAAAGCGCCTTAGCAGGGGACCCGCCGTGGGGACAGGGGGGTGGTTGGCAGCCCTTGGGGGTTTCCATGGCAGAGGGGGTGGTTGGCAGCCCTTGGGGGTTTCCATGGGATGATCCAGCAATCCCAGTCTTGAGGAGAGGGATGGAAGCATCGTGTTCCCTGTAGATCTGTGGCATGATCTCATGTGCCCGGGCTGCTGGTGGGTCCTGTCTTGATGGTTGCCTTGGGTCTCCTGGATGGGGATGTACCTCAGGTGGCTCCTTCCTTCATGTTGGGATGTTAACTCTGTGTATTGTGTGTTTTCCTGGGGTGTCCCCTTAGTCTTGATGGTTGCCTTGGGTCTCCTGGATGGGAATGTTCCTCAGGTGGCTTCTTCCTTCATGTTGGGGTGTTAACTCTGTGTATTGTGTGTTTTCCTGGGGTGTCCCCTTAGTCTTGATGGTTACCTTGGGTCTCCTGGATGGGGATGTTCCTCAGGTGGCTTCTTCCTTCATGTTGGGGTGTTAACTCTGTGTATTGTGTGTTTTCCTGGGGTGTCACCACTGCAGGCAAACCTGAAGAAGTTCATGGAGTACGTGCAGATGCTGAACGCGGAGAAGGTCTGCAGACTGCTGGAGAAGGGACTGGACCCCAACTTTCATGATCCAGATACTGGAGGTGAGACTGGCTTCTCCAGAGAGTGGGGGATGACAAAGTAGGGTTGGGGGAGAAGGTGTCCAGGGGTCACAGTGGGAATCTGGGGGAGTGGTTGTTTTTTGATGGGGTGCAGCAAGTGGGACATGGTCTGAAACACAAGGTTTGGAACAGGACATAAGTTGGATTTCTTGGTAGTGTGTCTTCTTGTGACACTGGGGTCCTGGGAGCATGAAGTTTCAGAAGGCTCTTGGGGAAGATGGTGTGTGTGATCCAGATTCTGGGAATACAGCATAAAATGAGGGAGCTGTGGGGCCCTGCATCTTCCAGGGGGGTCCTGGGGAGGATGAGGCTTTCTCTGGGACTGGCAAGTTGGGCCACTGTGAATTGCTGCCTGGGGTTCTCTTCATGAAGGAGTCATAAAATTTAAGAAGTATTTTTGAGGTCAAGAAAATAAATTCTGGGACTGTGGTTTCCTCGATTTTTTTTCTTCTTTTTTATTTTTATTTATTTTTTCTTATGTGAGCAAAATTCCTCCCAGAGAAGCCTGGAGCCCTGGCTGTTGGGTTCTGCAGGCTCCCAGCACATTTTCCTCACTGCTGGGGTGGTGAGGGAGGACCTCTCTCTGTCTCCCCCACTGTGAAGTCTCGTTGTCTTGCTCAGAGAGGGGAGTCACTGCTTTTGTTGGTCCTATTTTGGAGTCATGCAACTTGTTAATATTTATTATAGAGCTGGACTTGTGTGTGGGAATCGTGGGCACGGTTCCAACCCGTGAGCAGACTCCAGTCTGGTGATGAATTGTCTGTGTTTTGGGTTCAGTTGGGTGGTTTTTCAGGTTGTTTCTGAAGCACTGGATACCTCTGGACTCGGAAATTTAGTGTGTCCAGACCATTTTTCAGCCCTGAGGTCAGGTGGCAGTGTGGTGTCATTCACACTGTTACAGACCCCCAGAGTGGTGGGGCTGGAAGGGACCTCTGGAGATCATCCAGTCCAACCCCCCTGCCAGAGCAGGGCCATCTCCAGCAGGTTGCACACGATGGTGTCCAGGTGGGTTTGGAATCTCTCCAGAGAAGGAGACTCCACAGCCTCTCTGGGCAGCCTGGCCCAGGGCTCTGGCACCCTCACAGCAAACAAGTTTCTCCTCATGTTTCACTGGAACCTCCTGTGCTCCAGCTTGTGCCCATTGCCCCTTGTCCTGTCCCTGGCCACCACTGAGAAGAGCCTGGCCCCATCCTCTTGACACCCACCCTTTAGATATTGATCAACACTGATGAGGTCCCCTCTCAGGCTGCTCTTCTCCAGCCTCAACA